>JAYMFT010375880.1:0-21072 GCA_038088735.1 Panulirus argus | reverse complement strand
ATACACACATATATATATATATATATATATATATATATATATATATATATATATATATATATATTAGAGATAAAACTTTAATCCTGTTTGTGAGAGCACCCTAAGATATCAATGACTGCGAAGTTAATATTCTTTTTCTCATTCGAAATTATCATTCAAAAGCAAAGGTTCGTTTACGTATCAAACATATGGAACAGTTTCGGCTAAGTGAGTCGGCGCTCGATTCGCTCGATTTGTGGATCACAGCTTTATCAGGCTGTTTTCATCAGCTCTTGGTCCAGACGGCTACAGGACAGTACCAACTTGTCTCATAAGTAAGCTTGATTTTTTCTTTACAGCTCGTCATTGATGATTCTGGGGAGTTCTCAATCCTGATTGTTATAAGGGAGCACTTAAGCCTTGTTGTCGTTGAAATCTTGCACTACTTGCTGTTCTTATCATGACTATTTCTCTTGCACAGCGTGACGTTTGTCTGATCTGGGAAGATGGCCAGGGTCACTACCATCTTCGCGTGCACGGTAATAGTGGTGATGTGGCCACCACTCGCGTCTGCACGAATAATCTATGGTAAGTGTTGGACGTTCGCTGTAGATCTTAGCGCTGGTAAGTCTGTAAGAGCGTTATATATAGGTATTCCGGCGGTCCTCGGGCGTCTTCACTTTGGCTATATTCCTGTTGAAAAGCTTGGAAGTTTAAGGGTTCGATACGTATGAAAATTGTCACCAACATACTTTCGCAAATGCCTAGTATTTTTGCGTTTCTTCAAAATCATTGTTCTGGGAAAACTTGAAAAGATTTGCATGTCAATTTTTGGAATATTAGGGAGAATATTTGGTTAAATGAAAATAGCTGTACTGTAAAAGGTTTTGGGTAAAAGTCCAGCTCAGCTTTATATCACCATTAGCCTAATTGATTTTTCTTTTTTGTGGCTAGAATGTTGCCGAGCGTGGTTTGGGCGATTATTTTCACTAAAATGCGTTTCATGAGGATTATGGACAAGGGAAATAAGAATGTCTTAAAGGTAGGGGAAACATTAGTTCAAAATCAACAAAAGCTGTTTTAGTATATCCTACTTAAGTTTGTGAGATTTATCATTTGTAGAAATGAACCATGATACTGTCTGTTGCTGGAATCCCAGGACGTTCTTACTTCTATGGAGAGTGGATAATGGTGGGAACAGCCGCTCGGCATGACGTTTTCCTCATTTGTCGGCATTGTGCATGATATAGTCGTGGGTGTGCCAGGAGAGGTAATATTTGTTTACGTGTTTACATTCTTTGATCAGCACTGTAGTCATATCTAACAGCTTATATATAAAGCTTTTGCTCCAACTTAATTTTTGCCCTACAAAGCGCCACCATCGCGAAACAAAGTAGCTTAACATGCAAAGCTAGTAGCAATGCGGATATTCTTTTTTATCGTTTTTTTTAAATTATTCATAAACTTCTAATCCTCTCGAGGAATATAGTGGCTTTTCCAGTTTGGCTAAATGCGCCTACACTACATTTGAATATTAACTGTTTTTCCTCAGGTGGTATACACGGGTTAGAGCTCAAGGAAAAAAGGAAAAGGAATGCGGAGGAATACTCGAAGAATCGTCGTACTATTATTGCGGCGAGAATGGTATGATTTTAGGAAATGTTGGATTATCTAAAAGGTACAGCAAATGCTTTTGCAAAAAGAAAAATGAAATAAAAAATAAACTATCAGAGACTTGCCCATCCTCTCTAAGAGCAGATATTTATCATAGTTTTCAGTAAGCTGGTCTAAAAGTAAATTAACAAGTTTCGTGCCAAATGCAATGTGACGACAGACAGACAGATGGCAGACCGAGTTCCCTTTAGCGCCACCGTCCACCCTCACCACAAGCAGCCATTCCACGCAACCCAAGCATCAGAACACATTATTTCTTTATCATTACTGTATCGGAAACAACGACCTTTTATTTTATTGGAATCTGTTGTTTAGGCAATTTAAAGGATTTTGTTTTCCATAACATTCCTCCCGTACATTACTTACGTAAGAAATTACAATACTTTTGTTGAAAAGTCATTATTTCTTTATAAGTCCGACAGAGCTTCTGATAACGTAGTTTGTTAGGTTAGGTTTGGTAGAAATTTGTTGGTAGTTTGTCTTTAGAAGGATTTTGACCTTCGTTTCTATAGCAAATTCCTTTTTATTTTTCTCCCCACCCCAAAACCCCGGTTTCCAATGGGGGTCCCTGATTATCGTTGGATAAAGACGGGGATATCTCAAAAGCTAGTGATTTGATGTAGAAATGACCAGAGTCGTGTGAATCGTATCGAGAATCATCGGGAAAACATAATTTCATCTTTCAAATATGTGCATGTCCGAAACGGTAATCTTTAACAATAATCTTGTTTTAATCTTAGCTATCAGGTTAAGTAAGATGGTTTCATAGGATGTTGATTTGCAATTCAACATTCGCATTGATCCCATAATCATCCCGGCATTGGTAAACCTGACCCCCACTCGCCATGTCTATTGTCAAAGAATAAAGTCTAATGCTCCGCATCGCGCTTCTCTGCTTCTGTTACATTCTTTAGATAAACTAGCGCTGCAGAAACAAAATGTTCGATATCTAAAGCCAGTTTAGATATATGGCTAAACTGGCAATTCAGTGTTGCTTTGTTATCGGTAAACTGATTGAGGAAGAAACTGTTTGCTTGGGAAAGATTTCTCCAGCCTGTGTCGGCCAACGAAGCCAGCAATCTCGTTACCTCGTTCTGATAATTTTCTTTTCTCTAGAAGTCTGAGAAATACGAATATTAACTTACGTTCTTTTTACCTTTATTCTTTAAGGGAAAAAACACTAGTTTAACCTCGCGACTCGGCCTCGATGAACATATTACATTCGAGTCGTATAAACCAGAGCGCATGACTTGTTTACCCTACGATAATAGATGATAATTGGCAGGTGCCATCATCTGCCCTCTATTGGTGTTTGCAAGTTGACGCAACGCCATTATGGTTGTCGGGTGTAATTGGACTAATATTGAATGTCGAGATAAATCTTTGTTGCTAGGGAGAGTTTGGTGACATTTTTCAAGGTATCTGTTGATTTTTTTTTTATTCTTTTGTTTTTTTTGCTTTAACCCCACATTTTCCTCAGCATTTCGACCAGCTTCACTTTCGCGTATTCTTGTAGATTAAAGATGTCATAGATGGGCATGTCAAAATCACTTTTAGTGAGTGCATGAAATGTTTATGCAAGTTTATTTTAATCCCTTAAAGGAATACTAATGGTGTGGCCAAACTGGTGTTTTAAGTTTGACTTCGTAAATACATTAAGCTAAAGATACGACATTTGATAGGGTTTTGATTTTTTGCTGATGCCATGATTGATTTACTGTAGTTCTTCAGAATTACGAAAGTGCGTCTGGTTTTAATCAAATCCAGATTCGTTGCCAGTAATTTCCTCTAAAGAGCGCTGATGGTCATTGTAGTACGACGTATAAGAAAGCCTATCATATTGAGGAACTGATAATAATTTCTCTTGGATTAATGGTTAAAACGGCGAACCACAACATGCAAAATCCCACTCTAGATTCACCTTGGATTCAGAATTTTGTGACTCAGTATCTTCAAGTTGCTGAAGCACTCTGATCATTTCAGTGTCTATATTGCCTTACTCTTCCCTGATCAATCTGAAGCTTCAGACCAAACACCTTTATCATTTCAGGTAATTTTGTCCGTTTTCAAACTGTTGGGCTACGTGTATGGTGCTGCAGTTTGCTTTAAGAAATAGTGTGTATGATCCATTTGTATTCATTTATTGGATGAACTTGCCTTAGGGTCCCTTTCTCGGACCTGTCCTGAAGCTACTCCAGGCCACACGTTCCAGGAGGTCCCGCAACTCCAGGGCCAAGCTACTTCCAGGATCAGAGGAACAGACTCTCCTGAAGTGATCAGTTCTTCGGTGAGACTCTGCTTCCGGTGATGCAGCCTCACCATAGCTGACTCTGTTGCGGCCGAGTTCCGGCAACGTATTATTTGCTAACTTTATTCCAGATTACATTTGTGGATTTGTTAATTCAAAATATGCAGAGGTCAAACAATGAGGATTTTTTTATTTTCTAAACTTCTGTATTTTCATCCAGGAACTATTGATTTGATATTCATGATTCTTAAATCTTTTTTGCTTTAACTGATAAATTTTGTAAAATGAAAGAGCGAGATGCCTCGGGCATCGTGTAAGACGGCTAACTTTGGGTTCTCCACGTGGATAACTAGGAACACTGTGGTGTTTTCATTTACAGCCCACATCTCCTCTGAAAATGGAGGAACCTTAGTTTAGGTAAAGTTAATTAGATCATATTTAAGATACTCGGCGATCGTAATATCTAAACCCACATATTCCACATACACGAGCAAAGGCTCTCTTATCACCCCAGGTGGATGTGTACCTCGCTTTGTGAACCACTTTGTATTCAAAGTACAGTGAAAGGCTGATACCCAAGGAGGTCAAGGAGCCTTGCACTACAGGAGGAATTCGTTGAATGTGAAAGATATTTAGATTCTGCATAGCATAATCGGTCTGTGTCACCAGATTTCACCCCGAGTGAAATATCTCTTCTGGCGAGGTAATATCATCGGGATTAGAGTCACGTCTATAAACTTCTCACTCTAAAGGAGTATACATTTCCCTACTACTGAAAGCAGCACAGCTTTAGGCTGCAGAAGTCTTTACAAAGAGGTCTTAGGCAACGGCAAGATTTCCATAGAAATGGATCCTGCTGTTATTTTGAAAGACTTTCTGGGAGAAAGTGATGTCGATTGATGTACCAGTAAACTTTGAATCCTCCTCCATCTAAAGGATCAAAGTTTCATCCATCTTTCAGGATACTGAATAGGACGAATGATAGGATATCCTAACGCAGTGATGAGCCTTATGCGTATAAATCCCCAAACGAGTGTAACCAACAAACAACGGTACTGATATCTTTACTGTAAAACCTAAAAACGCTCGTAACTGGGTGGATGATTTTGATTTTATTAGTTTATGAAACACAGAGTTTAAGTCCTTCCCTTACCAATCGAGGATTTCATGATTGGATACTTGTGTTCTTGTGAATCGTAGGTTTCTGGTAGATCCCACGAAATGGAGTACGTACGTAACACCAAGATCACCAGGAAACCTTTAGAGTATTATGACAAGAGCAAAACTTCTTGGTAAACCTTTAAGAAAACCTTCTGGCTGTTGAACACTTTACCAGAAAAAAAAAAAATTAGCACCCAATTACAGGACGGTACATTGATTTTCTGTTACATGCTAATCATTACAAGGATATATATGCATTCTCAAACCAATAAAACATTTGAGTGATCTGAAATTCACACAAACTGGGCACCTTAATCAACAGGAAAAAAAATATATATCAAAATATATATTTAGACGAGCTGATCCTAATGACATTTCCAATGCATTTAACGTTTAGGTGTGCAAACGTTGCTTGCAACCCAGACTAGCAACCACAACAAAGCAAAAGCTTTGTTGAATTCGTGCTGCGTCCCCTTCTCCCCGTGGCCCAGTTACAGTAAAGCTGACACATGAATTGGACAATCCCTGCGGGCGAATCCCCAGCTGCCTCCCTGACACGTTTAGCGGTTCAACAAAAAGGACATTTGCTGTGCAGATGGAGCGCCAAAGTCAGTTTATGTAAGGGCATCTACCTTCCTATATCGACTCTTATTATTCTTGAGGAAAATATTCTAGATTATTATATCCTCAACTCTTGCAGTAACCACTTGATTTGGTTTGCCAATAAAAGATTAAGTTTAGGAATTTCACGAAGACTTCAAAGTACGGCTTAAGACCTATTCTGAGCCACGCTAGGTCGCAAATTCGTTCGAGTACTTCGAAACCTTTGAAGAGTATTTGAAACTAATACATGTTTATCTGGAAATTTTGAATACGTCTGATGGCTTTTTTAGGAACTTTCAATATATCCTCGAGTGACTTTTCTTTTTTTTTTTTGCTTCTCGACTACTATGAGGCCTAAACTATCCCCCTTGCTTCTCCTGCCATCATCATATTGCTTTTCAACTGGCGTTTCCAAAGGACGATGTAGGCTTTGATGTCCTTAGCAGTCGATAGGCCTAAAGTTGACAGAGCCATTATCTTGTTAACCCAAATTCTCCTTGATGACAATATCTCTGCCTTTGATTCTGCCTCTTAAAACTGAGCACCTTGTTTCCCTCGGCCAATGGATACGCTAACCAGCTTCTGATAACGCTATCAAAGTCTCCGAAAGGCCTCCTGCAGGTTATTCCGTAGAAAAATCGGATCATTGCTTGGCTTCTCCCTCGACGCCAAAATAAGGGCTACACATGAGTGTTAAACGGGTGGAAGTGACATATATTCAGTGTTGAGAAATGATTGGCAGAAATGAAGAGAAGCTGCAATGCATTCACTCTCTCCTGACATTCCATTATTCTCTCCTTATGTTCGTCCGGTTTTCCCCACACCTCTTATTGCATTAGCGTGCTTGTACCACCTCCTCATGGACTACAAGATGGGTCAGGAGCAGGTGTTCCTTTTCTTAGTCACACTTCGTTCATTCTCAATGAGTAGAATCTAATTACACAGGAGAAAAATAGATGCATTACCCCCTTTATGTTTGAGAAAAAAAAAGAATAAGAGATGAAAAGCTTAAAAATGAGTGGGATCAAGTTACATCAGTCAGAAGTGCCTGAAAAGAACAGCTGAAGGAGGTATGGCCGTAGACAGTAAGACGCGAAATATTCCAAGAGATATTTGAACTGGACCTCGAAGGAAGCAGCCTAGCGGGACTTCCAATAATGACCGAAAGCAAAGATTTCCCCTGGAAGAGGGAAGACACTGGAACAAGTCGAGGAAATCTGAGAACGAGGACAGGAACAAGATTCTCTGGAAGGCCGGCGACCGATAGACTTCTGAAGTCTACCTGGAGCGCAGTTAGAACGGTGACCAGGATGTTAGGAAAAAGACTTTCTAGACTGCTCGATCCTAACAGTGCAGATAATCACGAAAATGTCCAACTTAAATAACGTCTTTTAGTTTCCTCCCAATTCCTTAGGATAGTGATTGTAATCCTCATAATGGTAGGATTCCGAAACTGCATCATGAGTTAAGAAAACCGGGTTTGTCTTTTTACCTGATCAGTATACCATTCTATCTATCATCGAGGACACGAAAATATCTATTAAATCAAAGAAATAAAGCAATTCTAAGATAGTCAATGACTAAATGATCTGTCCAGTGTTACTGAATGACCGTTTGTAATAGCCAGTTTATCTAAGGGTGTGTGAGGCAGAAATAATAGCAGCCTGAGACAGAAACCAGTAATCCTCCTCATGTCCAGGCGGTAGCACCTCCATGTCGTATGCTAATTACTGCCTAAACTCTTGTCAAAATATCTAGATGAAATTCAGACAATATCTTAAGACTGTATTAGTCCAAGTCTCCCTAAAAAATAATGCAGGTGATGCACTATACTCCCATGGCGTAATTTGCGAATTTCTATTATCTAACTTATCAAAGGATAATCAGTATTTGTCTTAATATTTCCTGGTGTTGCCAGATGAAGCCTGGAGTTGTGAAGATTACCCCAACGACGTTGACTGTACACCGCCTTTAGACTGCTGTCGCCACCCGCCCCAGTCGGCAGAGTTTCTCGCCTGCTGCAACGCCTCCGGCTGCTGCTCCCCGTGTGACAACCTCTACGTCTTTGAAGGTCAGCCCACGACTCGCTCTTGTGTGCTGCAATACAGTATGTAAATATAGACACTGATGATGGCTTTCGGTTCTGTACAAAGTGCGAGGTGACATTATCTGGTTCACTTCACAGGACACGGAGTGTTTGAAACAAGTGAAGACTGTGAGGGCGCCTACGAGTGCTGTGTGTCTCCCTTCCTCTCGGACGAGTTCAATAAATGTTGCTTTGAACATCACTGTTGTCCCTTCTGTGGCAGTGTACGTGAAGGTGAGTGGGTCTGTTACTGCTCATTGTGACAATGTACCTGAGGTAAGTGTGTCGTGTGCTGTCCCTTCTGCGTCAGTGTATCTGAAGGTGGGTGGGTAGGGTTTTGTCCCTTCTCTGGCAGAGTAACCGAAGGTGGATGGGTCGTGTGCTAGTGTATAGCATGGGTAAGGGGTTGCTAACAGACGTCTCTTTACTATCACCTTGTGTGTTTTAGTGTACCGGAGGTTGGGTGTTGAATTTCAAGACGGGACGCTATAGTATGGGGGTAAGGCGATTAGGATCCACATCGGTGGCATAACTTTTAAAGATCTACTGAAGGTTAGAAGGGACCCAGGTATGAGTAGGAGTGGAAGTAGATATGGTAGTTTATCTACATCACTGTAGGCATGGCTTGTGGCAGGGTACAAGAGCACAGATGAGAATCTAGATATGATTAAAATGATTGGTTGCTACATCAACGATCACTTGTAATAAGGAAATTTAAGGCTTTAGATTTTAGCAGAAAAACATAGTAATATTAAGTAGAGAGAGACGAAAATAGAAATATAGCATCTGCTTGAAATAACAGATGAAAACCGTAAATATGTATAAAGCTAAAGGACTAACTCTTGGAATCCTTTACAGTGAAGTACTAAAAGAATCTAATAATATTCCGCATGTGGAAAACCAAACATTAAAAGGAAATATTGGGTTAATTACCTAAAAAAAAATGAAGGAAAAGATAGCGTATAAACCTATTTCTGATGTTGCAGGATATTGAAAAAAACTTTCCCCGTGTTACAAGCTGCTGGTACAGTGAGGAGCCGTATTCCTGGGGTTAGCGTGGTGGAGACCTCGCCAGAGAAATGCACAAAGCTAGAGTGTGGAGCGAAGCTCTCCAATTCCACACTTTACATCACTGACGTCTTCGTCACTCTCTACCATCCACCAGCAGATCTCGGTAACCTGAAATTTTTAGTGTCTTCTGTTAGATAAAACCTTTCATACTTTTTTCTTGTGCACTGGTTTTGCAAAAATTGTGGGTAGGGATACCGATCTGGTTTAATAAATTTCTCAAAATAGTTCGACATAAGCAGATTAAATTTTTACGAGTCTAAACAGAGCTTTCCCTGAAGCGCTAGGCGATCTACGTCACCAGCAACTTGTTAAAGATTTACGTTAAGGATTAAGAAATAAATTCGATTAAAAGTATTACGGAAAAGTTGTGGGATTACGAAAGTTTGACCTACGATTTGAGTGAGTCTTACTGAAAGTGAAATGTAATACTACCATAATCTGCTGTACGGTATCCCACTACACTAGTGCTTCTGCGTTTCTGGTGTAAAAGTAGATTTGTTTTTTCACATTTATATCCACATTCAGTAATACGAGACCCTGAAAATAAAACGATCAAACATTTGCCTTCTAGAGCCACTTAAATCTTGTTTTAAACAAAGTGCGGCATCTCGAGAATGCTTCGTGTAGAAATATGGGTGGAATTAGACGATTCTGCCCCTAGTGTATGCCAGAGACCGTAGTCAGTACTGGCGTCTAAGAAGAAACATTTTAAGATATCTCTTTCTTCTTGGCGGTCATTGCTACGTGGTAGACCTACCATTCTGCTATGAATCTCGTATCATTTCTTTTTTTCTACCGTAATAACTCTATAGTATAGTATCCTTAGGCTTACCCCTGAACAGGGGCAGGGTAGTTTTGATGTTTGTAAATTCATTAGCGTCTACGCAAATGACATTCTGAAGAAATTTACCTTTATCCCCATATACAAGTTTGAAAGCTAATAACCTTGACTTAAGAGACGTATGGATATTGTGAAGAAAGGGGAAACTTCTGCGAGTTACTGATTGTACACTAAACTTTGAACTTCCATGATCTTTCATGGCTTAGATTTAAACTTCAGTCAAGTTTTGCCTCCTGAGTCTGAATTCTCCAATCAGGATTTATATAAACATCATCCAAAGATATTCTTTTATTAGTACACAAGTGGATGCTTGAGCTGGGGTGCTATTGTTCACATTAAAGATATGATGATCTTGTAAAGGGAAATTTTCCACAGCAGGGATAAGTCGCCCGTAAAACTACAGTCCTAGACCTGCTATTAACCTGTGCCACAATATCATTATGGGAAATTCTTATTGGTGAGCGGAAAAGTTATGACAATATGGGAGATACGAAGAGGAAAATGGTCGGGGTGAGATGTTATGCTACAAATCTTCATTCCGTATTTCTCCGATGTTGTGGGAGCGGCTGCTTAATGTAAGCGAGTCCAAATGTCAATAGCTAAATGTTAGCGTCGGCGTTCGACGGATGTGTGATGTAATTTATCGTCCTCCGTATCTTTTACCAATCAAGGGTACAGAGGACCTGAATCTTCAAACCTGTTATATCTAAAAAGATGAGAAAAAATACTCTAACTTTCCTTAATGGTATTTCTATGAAATACAGAAGGAGCAAATCAAGTACTTGGACAATGAATAATCTCTTCTTGGAAAGTGGAGATATCATCCAATTCAAAATTTTGAAAATATTTATACATTCTATATTTCCTTCGGCTTTGCAAGTTCCTTGGAGAGAGGGGCGAGTTTGCAGTCTGTAGGTGGTGAAAGAGCCTGGTAACCGAGCCTATTGTTGTTTCCTGATGGTATGCCACTGGTGACAGTTTAGTCGGAAACTGTGCAAGTTTGCGACAGAGTTAGGGAGAATGTGTGAGAGGAAGAAGGTGAGAGTAAATGTGAATGAAAACAAGGTTATATGGTTAAGCAGGGTAGAGGGGGCCCCTTAGCTGAGGTATGAGTTTGAAAGGAGAAAACTTGGATAATCGTGAGTGGACATTGCAAGGAAAGGAACCATGTTAACAGAAATGAGTCATAGGGTGGGGGAGGGAGCGAAGGTTCTGGGAGCACTGAGAAAGTGTGAAGAATCCGTTACCTTTGAAGGTGAAAATGAGTATGCTTGAAGACAGAGTAGTTCAAACGATGTTGCATGAATGAGAGGCATGGGCTTTAGATGAGAATGTGCTAAGGATGGTCAATGTATTGGATATCAAATGTTTGAGGATAGCATGTAGTGTGAGGTGGTTTGATAAAGTAATAAAAGGGCAAAACAGAGGTGTGGTATGAAAAGTGTGTTTGAAGGAGCTGAAGAGGATGTGTTGAAATGGTTTGGACATACGAAAAGAATGAGTGAGGGAAGGTTGACAAAGAGAATGTGTTGAAGTGGAGGGGACCAAGAAAGGGGAGACCAAACTGGGAATGGAAGATTAGAGAGAAAAAGACTCGAATGCTCGGGGCCTGAATGTGTAGGAGGGTGAAAAGTATGCGCGGGACAGTATGAAGTAGAAGGATGCAAAGGAATTCAATCTGCAGGGTCAGATCACTGGGTCCTTTCGAGGCTGCTTGAACGCTATGGTATACAGCAGTCGACGTGATGTCGATGGACAGCGTTAAGACAAGGAGAGGTCTGTGGGGCCTGGATGTGGATAGGGAGCTGTGGTTTCGGTGCATTACACATGACAGCTAGAGACACATGACAGCTAGAGACTGAGTGTGAGCGAATGCAGCTTGTTTCCCCTCTGTTCTTAGCGCTGTTGCGCAAACGCCGGAAACGGCGAGGTGTAAAAGAAAAGATGAAAGAATCATAAAAGTTTTTGTTCTTTGCTATGTTCACATCACCTTGTATCTGATATTTCTTCCAAACTGTTCCCACTGAAGTCTCTTTGCAGGTCAGGAGTGTGAAAATGTGCATCATGACTACTGCGTAGACTCCAGGGGCATCATCCACGAGGAGAACTCTCAATGGCTGGAAAGTCTGTGTAGTTCTTGCGTGTGTAAAGACGGCAACATAAAATGTGAGGAGACGAAACCAGTGTGTCCACCAGCCCCACACCCAGACTGTATTGAGGTACCAAGTGACTGCTGCCCCACCTGGCTCTGTCACAACCTCACCAGGTAGGTATTCTACACGCTGAAGTAAGCTCTGGGTACTGTATTCCTCGAGTAACCAGCAACAAAATCAAAGAAAATGCTTCTAATCGTAACATGACAGGTAAAAACAGTCTCAGGTCTGACTCAATTTCTCGGACGCCCAAAGTACGTAAAATATTAAGTAGTGAGTCGACGTTTAGTGTTTTACATGAGAAATGATCTTTTACCTTCGAACTTTGAGGTGAACACGCGTGGGTTTCCTCTGATATCATTTTCAAAGTCAACTGGTGGGTTCCATGCAGATAGTAGCCTGAGAGTTAACCGTTCTATGTAAACTGTAAGATGACTTTAAAGATTATTTATAACAGTGAAGACAACCTGGTACTGAAATTAACAATCTTGACATTTTCAAGAGGCAATTTCAAAAATTTCTTTAAGAAAAGGAAAAGAAGACTCCTCCTTTGGAACTTTTGAGCCTCTCTTCCCTCAGGATTGTGACTGGTCGATGGTGATTCTTCCTGTGCCCTCCCAAGGGGAATTATTTTTCTTAAGGGAAGCCTTTCTTGCATCCTTCGGGTGCTACTGCCAAAGAGAATCAATCAGGCTCACGTCTGACGGAATACTGATAAAGTACTCTTAAGATCCATAAATCACCTGCCCTTTGTTTGGGAACGAGGTAATAGAAAGTAAAAAGGAACTTAGACAATGTCTTGGGATGATATAGAAGTCCGTCTGTCACCTGTTGCATTACCTAGACATAATCCCAAAAGTAATATATGCTCGCAAAAAATATTGAAAATCGCATGAACTCTTTAACATATGGTCTATATTCTACATGTTTGTTTTATCTAGTGATTTGCACTAGAATTGTAAAGGAGTAGGGTCCCATCTAGAAGACATTATTCTACTAAGCAGAATCTCTTAAAATCATCTTCCTGCAAGAGCCAAAGTTAGGAAGTGATTGCATATCCTTTGGATAGGATCATAGATTTGAAAAAGTCCTCCCACCATCTGGGAGTAAGACTACAGAAGAACCCGGCATTGTGAAATCAGCAATGTGTGGTTCCTTAGTTCCTTTGAGGCCTATATTACAAGAGATTGGATACAGAACAAATATGAAATATGAAATTGTTGCTCCTTTTCCTGCCTGAACTTGCCTCTTAACTGATATTGAAGACTTTATAGAATTCAGAATCTTTTTCTAGTCGACTTCAGTGCACACAGGGTTTTATGGGACAGACGGTAACCAGAATGGGTGACAGAAATTGAAGATTTGTAAATCTTTGACATTATATATTTTTCTAAGGTAACCCTGCCTTCCGTATTGTGCACACTGGAAGCCTCAATTCAATTTTTCTGTTTGAAGTAAATTTTTCAACCTTACGCTGATCACTAACCGAGCCAGCAGAGTGCAGCAGAAAAATCCATACCAACTAAACTTTCAATATAGGAAAAGAATTCAGTGGCTCGTTAGGAGGAATTATAAAACCAGATATTTGATAACTCGGGTGAATTTCCTTGTGTTGAGAAAGCGTGTGGTCTTGAGATTATTGCAGTAGAATATACAGCTTTTGGAAAACTTTAAAAACCCAAGACCATCAGTCCCATGGTGGAGCCAGACTTGTCATAAGCCTGGAAGAGTTGAAGAATTATATTACGAAAGAGTGATGATAATTCTTCGGCTGATGTATTGAGAGCATCTGCTTACAAATGAGATTATTTCATAACACAATCTGAAGGATAACTTCTCTTTCAGGTGTAACAGCAGCAGCTTCAATGCTGCGCTGCAGTCAGTAGCAGGGTTTAAGAACGGTTTCCTTTAAAGGTCTTCGACGAGACTTTACTCTTTCGTCAGATTATCGTTACAGCCTCGCCGAAGGCGACTTTCCACCGGCGGTTTGGCCACAAGCAGGCGGAGTACGGTAACACCATGGTGTAGGTTTCGCTGTAACTTTGTGAGGAATCAAGTTTCAAGCAATAAAAAGAATCTTCTAATATATACTGCAGAGCTTTTAAGTATTCACACTCTAGAAAGTGGGCACTCCCCCTCCCCCCTGCCCCCCCAAAAAAAAGAGAATGAGAGAAAACTTAAATTTATTTAAATTTCCAGAGTGCATTCCAGTCTTGACCACACTGTGCTCCAGTGCATCCCAAAGCCTAACATGTCCAGGAATGGAATTTAAGGATGCCAGTTCAAAGCGCACGAGCACAGAGTTTTACTGAACTTTTGGATATATTGGTTATCGGCTGCAATGAACTGACCAAATGCTGAGCAGTGCTAAGTAATAGTTACACGTAAATTACAAACTATATGGGACTTGGAAGCTCACAAGAATAAAGCAAAGATATACCGAACTCTTTCAGTTCTAAAGAAAACGGACCACTGGGTCCTGACGAGGGTGTTTAACGAGGCTGTCTGTTACTGGAAGAGAACAGAAACTTGTGGATTAACGTGGTAAGAGCAGAAACACGTAGAGATTCTCCGGAGGAAGACATGTAGAACAATCGTGTAAATGTCAATTGTAGATTTGAAGCAAAGTATCTTTAAAATCTGTGCCTAAACGTATCCATAGCACTACTTTGTTACTCTTAATTGGTAAATCATTCCTTATGTCAACAATCCTACTGAAGAAAAGAATGTTGTAGAAGCATGGCTTTTCTCTTTCAACAGAAATCTCCATTTCTTTGAGGCAATTCTGTCCCTGGATACTGATTTGGACCGTGGCAATAATGTGAGAAACCTGTTCTAAGGTATGCCACCTATGCCACTACGACGCTTACTAAGGGAAAGTCTGAAAAAAAGAGCCAGAGTTTGACAAGAATTTTAGGATAACAATGGAATAAGAAAAGTATCAAGAAATTTGTGAGGAAATATTAGTTTGAAGTTTATAAAGGAAGCCAAACTAAATTTATGTAGTTTTAAGTATTATCAAAGAGTCTTAGATAAACATAAATATTAAGTGATTTACAAATTTTACAGTCTGTAACGCTTAAGATGCAATTAAGAGATAACATTTTAAGGCTACCACTAACGTTGTCATTATTCAATTTGCAGCCCACAATTTTGTATTCTTGTTTGATCAAAAATATCTGAAGTATCTTAAACTTGTTTTACCTGCTGGTGGCATTAAGTATCTATTAATTATCAATAATGTATAGTTTCATGTGCAGTATCCAGAAACTTTTTACGATCCAGAAGTAAATGGCATTCATATCATTCCATGAAATTAGGATTTTCTCTCGCATGACATAACAGCTCCAGCAATGCTTTGATTTGCGTTTGTAATAATTCCAGAACATGAGGATTCGTGAATATAGCGGTAAAGCAGCTCCAACAATGCATTTTAAATCTGCCTATATAATATAGTTTCAGCTCGTAAGTATTTCGTAATTATATCAGTAAAGCTTTGGGATTCTTGTGTAATCAGTATGCACTGAAATTTCCTTTATATCAGACTTGAGTAATATCTCTAAATGGGTAAGCGGTGGTCTGGTAAAACTCAAAGGTGCCAAGACTCAAAATCTACGGAGAAAAAGCTATTTTTTCTTTCCTTTTGGCCAATCCACCAGAGACAACAGTGTATTTATCGTGGACGCGTTGGTCTGTTTGCATCGAAATCGGTGACAACGCCTTTCCGAACTTGACGTCATTCTTTACACTCCTGTCACGGTTAGGTATTTCCCGAAACTTGATCTCTGTCCTTTATTAATGACTTTCGTTATAGCTTTATTGTACAGAAATGTTAACAAAATGATCGTTTATACAGCGCACTGTCCCGATAAAGTGGTACTAACGAATCATCGTAAAGGCTCTAGTTTGATGAGATAATTCTTGATCTATGCTATGCCAACCCCTTGGTAGACGTGGTTTAGGATTTACAAGAAAAGAATTCCCTGTAGAAGAAATATTACTTAATCCATTGATAATTATGAGGTCAATTGGCCTTCATTTAGGTCAATTTGAAATTAATTTCATCAGAGGTTCGTTAAGCCAAGAACGCTGGGTACGTTCTGGCAAGACTTTCAAAGATTAAAAGATAAAGTTTGGTTGTAAGAGATTTCTTCTGGTCCATTCTTAAATGACTTGTTTTATTTTTCCAGCAAGCGACCCTTAATGATGCACTCTCGAACCCACTAAATAGATCAAGCAAATCAATGGCCCCTGGCGACCTCGCTCCTTTTCAGGCTGAGCGTAAAATTATTTACCCGAACATGTTCCAAACTTGATAGTAACTTTCAGAAGTGATTTAATTCCGCGGGCAGTTTAACCAGAAACGTCGATAGATGTCTTTAAAAAGTGGATGTATGCAATAATTATTCATTCTTTGCCACAAAAGCTTCTGCAGTGTCATAAGATTTTGTCATTGCAGTTTGTCATTACATTGACCCAGACTCCGGAGGTCCATTACACAGCTCATGAGCCTCAACGTGTATGGAACAGTTGCCAGTACTACAAAAAAGTCGACGCCTCAATATGAATGATTTCTACATAGAATTCACAAGTTATGGGCAATGGTTGTGGCACATTCGCAAACAGGACGCACAAACAAATATAAACGAGTTATTTAAACGTTCGGAGGGACGAAGGGCCGTAAAAAATGCAGCAAGCTGGTTGCATAAAACTTATGAGTAATGACGCGTTTTCTACTTGTGGTATATTTTTTTTTTCTCTCTCTTTCTTTTCGCCCTTGGCAATGTCGATTGTTTCGTAAATGGGGTTGCTTGAAGGGGCAAGAATCCCAATATCTTGGTAAAGATACGTTGGTCGGCTCGAAAGGCTCCTGCATACGCTGCTTACGGACATTTAAGCAATGGCTACACGGCTCTGTCACTCCTGCGTCTCTGCCTACGTCACCATGTCAGCTCCCACTGTCGTGAACTTGTTAAATTCACTCGCAAGTTCGCATATGACACTAGGTGGCCCAGAGGTTCCCGTGAAGTCCTTGCCTCTTCCCATTTAAAACAGTTAATAATATGACAAAAGTAGGAGAATGCTTCGCTTGATTCTGTGGGTATGGAAGACTATGATTTCTTGAAAAACTATTTCACTGCAAAAGGTCAGTGATTTTTCTGTTTAGACTGATTTTAGCTTAGAAAAGTTATAACTTGAAGGTAAAGACTTCAGTTGAGAGGAGCATATCATTAAAGACTTTACCACTACAGGTATCACGTACTTTATTCAAAAGGCGTTCATAGCTGTGGAATCTTGTCCTTTAGTGAAGTGATGAAAATTCGTTTGGTAATTATCAAATACTAATACATTCAAATGGGCATGATTTTGGGGAATCATCTCCGTGGTTAAATTATTACTTTCACTGTCCAAACAATTAATTGCAGTCTGAATCTAAAATTTCTACTAAAACCTTCGTTTCAGATATTTTTCTTTCTCTTTTCAATTTCAGCTTGAACCAAACCACACCATATGCCAGAGGCGAGTACCAGCTGAACTTAAGGACCTGTACGGATGATCAAGGAATCGACCGTGCAGTAGGAGAGACGTGGACACACCCGAAGGATCCCTGCATAAGCTTCGTGTGTACAAAATAAGGCATTAAGCAGCAGCCTGGCCGAGAGTGTCCTCCTGTTGGCCCTCTGGCTCGTGTCGGCTGTCGGGCCGTCGTGGAGGACTGCAGCGAGAAGTGGGAATGCACGTGAGTCTCCCAGTTACTAACAATACCATTTTGATGGAAATAAGAGCTTGATCTCATCAGATCATCGTTGCTCTTATCTCCTTTAGTGTATTTGAAATGACTTCGTGTTTCTGAGTTCCATCTCCAGTGAAGGTCCTGAGCGTACGTGCTCATCCAATTCGCTTTCATTCTCTCTGAATACAGTTGTCCTTTCCACTGCAAAACTGTGGAGGTTACATGGAAATAACCGTAGATCTGCAACAAGGGATCTAGTGAAGAGATTGGAGAGTAGCAGGTCAGAGGTGTAATTGGTCTATTGTTTAAAGATCGAGTTCGGATTTTGTGCTGTCTTGGGACTGCATGAACTTGCAAAGGGACCTAAACAAACACCACAGTTGGTCTGATACATTGTTGAGATTCAGTCCGCGTAATAGTGAAGATATGAGGATGGGCCACGGTAAGAGGTGGACCTTGACGTGGAGGGCGCTTCTTATGGCTAAGGACTCTACAGGAGTGTACAACTCGTAATGAAAAAGTTTTGGAATTTGGCTTACATGTAAGGTAAGTTTAGGGAAACATGGTATATACTGCATAATCTGTAACCTTCTGCTGTCAAGTTTTATTTAGGACTGTCTCGTCATTCATCTTACGGGGTTTCAGCTTCTAAGATGCACCACTTTTATAGGAAGACATGGCCTGCACAAAACCTGCCCGAGTCATGGCCATATATTATGAAAAAAAAAAAAAGAAAACGAGGCATGGAAGAAAGAATGAATGGCTCTCAAATATTTGTAGGAAAGATTCTTAAAGGTAGCAAAGTTATAGGATCAAGAAAGAGGATACCACAGCTTTGCTGTTTGAGTATAAAAGGCATCATAATTGCCAATCCTAGTGTAGTCTGTCCCCCACAAAATGTAAAGGAAGCAGCATCCACATCCGCGTCACGGATCCAAGACCTGGTGGAATGGTTCACTTGGACACTGCTTATGAGAGCAGTTGCCAAAATGATATAATGTAGAACAAGTACAGGTCTGAAGGATTACGTTGGGAAGAGAGGGATTATTGGACTGGTGACACTATTATGATTCATAAGGAAGGTATGATTCCACTTGGGCTAATAAGAATATAGAGGGTGAAACACCCATGACATTTGCTCTACTCACACTGGAGAGAATAAAACCACTATTCTTCGTCGAGTCATTGCTGCTTAGGGGAATCCATTACAGCCGCCCCATTTCTTAGGATGCAGATTTTGATCGCTGTGCTTCTAGGATATGGTTATGCCCAACATATTTGCTATTGTAGGCTTTAATTCTTTTGTTCAGAGTTTCAACAAAGGCAAAAGTTGTACTGTTTTTAGCGCTCTTGAATTTAACCAGGTTACTGCTTCCCCAGTAGCAGGTGCTTCACAGGTATGCATTAGAAAAGTGCTTCACTGAGGACGGGAGGAAGAGTGGGTTGTTGCAGGTGTAGTCAGCATATGGGTGACTGAGGTCGGAAGTAAGGGAGATATAGATCCGGCGGAAGACATACGTGAGGGAAAACGCGTGTATGAATCCCTCATACGAAGTTTTATAAAATATAACATTAAATTTGTAAGACGGTAGACTAATTCCTCCTATCTCCTATACCTGAACCACCATATCTGCATATAATTCCAATGCTACAAGAATTTCTTAGATTATGGCTGGTGGATCTTAAATCGTTTAATATTACTGCAGGAAATGGATTTAGTTGTTTCTGTAACTAGTATTTCTAAAAGGCCCGTCAAAACAAATACTAGATAAATCTCTGAAAAGGAATCAACTGAAAGAATAGTTCTACTTTTGCAATGAACATGACGATCATCATCCTCTTCCATACTGAATCAACAAATCTTATAAATAACAGAGAATGTATGGGCGAGGATGGAGTCCATCATCCTGTTGGAGAGACGTGGGTAGACCCAAGAGATCCCTGCACGCGCTCCTTGTGTACAGAAGATGGCATTGAAGAGCAACCTGGTCGATACTGTCCACCTGTCGGCCCTCGACCTCATGTTGGATGCAAGAAAGTAGAGGAAGACTGTTACCAGACCTGGCACTGCACTTGAGTATTGACTGGTTGACAAGAGGCTATCACATGTAAGAGAAGCTGTTGCTGTAGATTTCGGGATAAAAGAAATTCTCTTGGCTCGTTGTCTGATCAGCTAAGAGGCTGGGCCTTGTCATAATGTCATCAGATTCTCCAGGAAGTCTGCTTTGTTTCGTTTAAAACTTTGGTGTTCCATTTCATAAATGGCTTCCACTCGGGAAAGGTGAAGAAATAACATTAGTTTGGTGGTGCACATTTGGGTAGAAGGTCTTTTGCTGGTAAAAGCGTCCCATTATCATGAATTACAGGGACTTTTTGAAGATTTGTAGCACCTATTTGTAGAGTTTTGTCTTGGTAATATTTCAATTTTGTCTCTTGGATTGCATTCTTAAATGAATCCTTTTATTTAGACGTAATCTCTAACATACAGGACGTTCATGAAGTAGATTCTGATTGGAGGAGATTCATAAAATTCTCTGCCAATGAACACAAAATTAGCCAAATAAAGAACAAACTGCAGTTGTTAGGGCGTATCAACGCAGAGTAAAAATGTTTAGGAATGAGGAACGAATTCTATTTGCACAAATGGCTGTGTGTGTAGCGTAGGGCAGTGATTCAATGTGAGAAAGGATTAGTGAAACGTGTTGGTTTGGATCAGGGTGGATTCTGGAAGGGAGGTGGGTCACTGGATAAGAATTTTGCATTTGGACAAGCAGTAGAATGTTCCGTGTATATTACGTTTACGGTCAGGAAAGGCGTATATACTACGAGTAGTATGGAAGCTTTGCGTAGTTTCAATAAGTCGTCTGAAGAGAATTTTGAAAGCTTTAAAGCTTCCATAATTGTAGTGCACGAGAGAGTAAATAAGAGAGAGAGCGAGTGTTTTAAGTGCGTTGAAGCTGTTTTCTTGTTTTCAACGTTGTTAGTGTATCAGTGGATTGCACAAAGGTAGAATGCCTAAAGTATATATGAAAGTAGAGAGAGAAGATTACTGCTTAGGCTATTGTCACATGAAAATCACTAATGACCTAGAGGAAGGATTTTTCTTTAAAGAAATGTGGCTGGAGACTCTCAGATTGATGGATTTTATGTGTAAAGAGAAAATGAGAGAGCTCTTATGAAAGCGGAAGTCTACTTGACTTTAACGCACTAGATACGTGTCGAGGATCTGTGCCGTCCTTCATCCCACCCGTTAAGTTGGTAGGACAATAATAATAAAGAATTGCAGTAGGATTATTTTTTTTTTCTTATACGGCATGGCCAGCTAAGGCCCTAATCAATGCCATAGCATTAACACCACACACACACACATACACACGCACTCGCACACACACACACTCGCACACAAACACACTCGCACACACACACACACACACACTCGAATACACACACAGTCGCACACACACACACACACACACACACGCACGCACGCACGCACGCACGCACACACACACACACACACAC
>JAYMFT010375869.1:0-21072 GCA_038088735.1 Panulirus argus | reverse complement strand
TATATATATATATATATATATATATATATATATATATATATATATATATATATATATATATATATATATAATGTTCAAGAGCTCTAATTTGGCCGTGTGGTGTTTAAGGTAAAGATTGTGAGTGTTTGGCATCGCAGGCAGATGGGTGGGTGCGCTTGATGTCAAAGGGAGTTATGTATATGCCAGGGTGACGGGAAGTGCTTTTGCTTCCTAATTCCGTACAGTTGATATAATCCAAACACTCATGTGCGTTGCTGTTATTTGGATCCATGTATATTAACTTGTTTTGTGGAATGTATACTTTAGTTGCTCTACCGAGAGACATTATCTGGATCACCGGGCAAGATTGATTTCAAAGTGTTCTGCCGTCACGGCTAGATACGTACACAGAATTCTCTCAAATTTTTCAGTATTTTAGTGTTTTGAGACAGTGGTTAAGAATTCGCTAGCCTTCATTATGCGTTTCTGTAAGTGTTCTGATGTGTCTGCCGGTATTTAAGACTAGAGGTGGCAAGTGATGATCTTTTAGAGACTTTATGTAGGCCAAGTATATCGTTTTGGTAACTGTAACATTAGTACCGTAATTAGGGCTGAAATGAGCCACAACTCAAGAGTCTACCTGTATAGAGACAAATTGGCTTTTGAACTGATTTTGCACTACATGGAAGCAAGATGTTTAAAGAAGAGACATATACGATATATTGGTCATCAGTTTTTAACTTGGTCCACTCTTAAGAACTCGTGTATTGAACTCCTATACTCATATGAGGTGTTCAAAATGGCTCCAGGCAAGGAAACTTCAAAACTATGAACTCCGTATGACAAAAATCCTGTACATCTATCAAGGATTTCTTGGTGAATGTGTTGGTTAATTGTTCATAATGATTCGAATATCATCAGATGCATCAAGAGAGATAAATCTGTTATTGTGTCGGGCGTTCGAGTCCCAAGTTAAGTCAATCAGGATCACTAAGTATGAGTCAAGTTAGGGAGATGTATGGAAGAGGAGGCTGGCATGTGCAAAGGCATTTCGTGTATTGGTTGTAGGATTACTGACGCGCACTGTGTTACTGTGGCGTTGGAACTCGTTCAGGCGTTTGAGAGGTGAGCGGTACATGAGGTCGTGACTTCTTTACAGACATTAGCCACGTACTAACTGTTCCAGGGTTATGACATCTGTAGTTACGTTACGCTGGTGGTGGTACACATTCTTGCGGGCAGGTGACATCACTCGTCGGTGGCCACCGTATGATTGAGGTCAGAGTAGCTTTTTCTTGTCATAGCTGCAGTTTATTGCGTGCATATCACTGTTCTTTTCTACAGTATACTGTTGTTTTTTTTTCAGGTGGGCATTTATTTTTTGTCCTGCCTCCCACCTGGTGCCTCGTGGGCAGTGTGTGTCCTGCCTCCCACCTCACCTCACATAACATCTCCCTGCTACACACAGTATCACCGTTGTTTATGGCGTCTGCACTCTGCACTCTCCAGTCCCCCAATTAATTTATCCCTACCTCCACTAACCTATCCTCGGCCAGTACATTTCCCCACACCTCTCCTCTGAGCACCCGAGTTGCCCGTGGTGGTGGTGGTGGTGGTGGTGGTGTGGCACTTCCCGTCCAGCAGCCATGGCCCCTTCGTCTCCCCTGCCGCCCCCTCAGCACACACATACACGCCAGTTTTTCTTCCCTGTATCTTTGTCGAAGACGAGGCCGTTGCGTAAGACAGTGCGACTTGGGACGCGAGCCAAGGGAAATATTCCCCAAATGTTTGTGTCGCATATGTTTGTCCCAAGGTGTTCATATTTATGGTGGGCTTTGTACCCCGTCCCGTCTTCCTGGTGCTTTTGCGGTATTATTCTCCGTCAGCTGACGGCTCGCTCATTATGCGTCCGTAATGACGACTAGTAATGGTAATTTGGGAATTGCCTTTTAAGGTTAGCTAAAGCGAGTGGCGGTGTTTGTGTGTGTGTGTGTGTGTGTGTGTGTGTGTGTCTGCCTGGCTTGCTGCCTGGCCCAGCGCTCTTCACCATCAAGAAACTGGGCACATCAGATGGTCCATCGTGTGTTGTGTTGTGGGGAGTTACGGCGGTACAGCGAGGGAGTATCAGGTTCGCCACGACAGGTGTGTCGGTGTGTCGTGCAGGAGGTCTACCGCGCCGCCGCCCTGGCACACGACCCTGCACCTCACACACAAACACACACACACACACCCGCTCGATCCTCGCCTTCGCCCCTCTGGTCCGAAACCGAAGACAGCGCCCCTTGAAGCCCATTCTCTGTCTGGTGACCCAGAGTCCAATAAACTATCTATCAGTAGACATTAACTCGCTTGGTAAATCTATCATTTACTCGCCGATTTGAAGATTTATGCCAACATCACTACGGAGAGAAGACTTGTCTGACATTGACGTAGTGGTTATGGATATACATGTATTAACCTTCTCGACACATAGCCAAGCTCTTCGGATCAAGTACAATTTATTATTAGCAATTTCCTGGCGATCATGAGGGCCGCCAGCGTGAGAGAGAGAGAGAGAGAGAGAGAGAGAGATGTGACCTGGTGCGCCGGGGTTAAAGATCTGAACACTTGACAAATGATAGGAAAAACAGAGTCGTGTATATTTGTGGAAGGTTCCCCTGGTTGTCCTTTATAAAGCGTGAGGTGCGGGTTTGTGCCAAGTGCGTGGTGGTGATGATGGGGGTAAGAGTGCTGCTGCTGCTGCTGGTGCTCCAGACCACATTATTATTCTCGCACCACCACTACCTCCACCCGTCGTCCCCTGCTGACCATCTCTGGCTCACGGTCCTCAGGCATCGTCATGCTAGAAGCTCATGAGGCCTGGTATAAGGCGGACTTTACGGACGTGTGGTAGATTAGGTTATGTAAATAAAGTACCTGCTTCATGGTAGCGCAAGTATTGGTTCTATTGAGACGCTCCTGAAAGAAGAGAGACGAGTTTAGAGGTATAGCCATACGCAAGAAATACACTAGGGCGGTTTTAGCCATAGTGTTGGCGTTACTGTGGCAAGGGAAGGGAGAGCTAATTAGCTACTTGTCCAAATATACATAGACAAAGCGTTTTTGCGATAGTGTGGATTGATGGCACATAGCAAGGGTTAGGTGGAGGCAAGCGTAGATCACACTGAGGGTACAGTACCTCCATCAGAAGAAGGGAACAGTAGGTCCAAGTGGACCGGGAAGGTAGTCATCTCTTCAGAAAGGAAGAGGAGCATTGTTAATGGCTGTGGTCTTAATACAAAGGAGAGTCGAGATGATTTTGAATACGTTGTGTACATAGAGAGTATCAGAGTACACTCACTGTACCAAGAGGAGCAAAAGCAGTGTAATGTGTGCGTCGCAAAATGATGGCCACAGCATTGAAAGCTACATTACCTCATGCTATTGATACAAGAATTTAGGATAAGGTTAGTGGCATTGGAAGACATAGAGCTTTTGCCTCAGCGGGTATCTTTTCCAAAGAACTTCTGTACTTAAAAGTCTACCCATGTATGAGTCTGATTGTTGCCAGAAATGTATGGACTCACCGTAGAACTATTCTGTTTTCTGACTGTGTTACCTCTCATGTTGGAAAATTGTTTGTTTGTTAATAAATAAAAAGTAGTGGTTAGACGTAACAAGTGTTGTACCACAAGGATCAGTCTTGGGACCGGTTATCTTTCTCATATATATATATATATATATATATATATATATATATATATATTGATTATATTGATGATGGGCTATGTTCTAATATATTAAAATTCTCAGATGATACCAAGCTGGTACATAAAATTTCAATAGAAATCGAACGTCTACAGCTTCAAGCTGACATGGACAAACCGGTAGACTGGGCTCAATATGTGGGAAATTAATTTTGTTATCGATAACTGTAAAGCTTTACAAGGCGGTCGTAAGAACGAGAAGGCAAGCTACCTGGATTTCCGGAGGTATCAGTTAGCGGAACTGTGAATTCTGTTGAGCTACAAAGAGTAAAGGAGAAAAAGACCCAAGTTTAGTTCTGACCTAAAACCAAGTAAGCAGTGAACAGAAGCACTAAGAAAGACGATCATGTTCTTGCATTCCTATTTAGGACT
This sequence comes from Panulirus argus, assembly GCA_038088735.1. Taxonomy (NCBI): domain Eukaryota; kingdom Metazoa; phylum Arthropoda; class Malacostraca; order Decapoda; family Palinuridae; genus Panulirus; species Panulirus argus. Next base: position 16,975 of record JAYMFT010375869.1, on the reverse strand, counting down.
TTCGAATTTAAGTCTTAGGAGATAATCCTTACACTTTATGATTCATTGATGCGTCTCCGCCTTGAATATTGGGTTTAGTTTAGGTCATCTAATCGAGAGCACAGCAACGAACTGCCAAGATGATTGTAGGACTATGAAACCAATCCTGTAAGAGCAGACCACACGACTTGATATAAGAAAGAGGACGAGAGGCGATTTGATACATTTATTCAAAAGTTTGAGAGGCGTTGATAATCGCGTTCAAAGAAGAGGTAGTTAAGGCTAGACTCGTTAGATTTCACTCTTAGTAATGATGCGTACAAACTCGTGGGCAAACGTTCTGCCTCGAATGACGCAAAGCATTTTTCATTCAACTGGATTGGTAAGGAATGGAACGATTTATGATATAAAGCTAAAAAAGTAGTAAAATAGATACGTGTAAGAATAGACTTAATAGATGCTGCGCTTCAAGTCTACGACTGCCTTTCGTAGTTACATGTGAAGATGACAGATATTTCTATTTAAATGGTCTGTAGATCTCTCAGCTCTTACGGAATTTCTAATCTTTACCACTGTCACAAGCAGCCTCGACAGATATGCTTGTGGATTAGAGGGAATGTAGGACGAATTTCGTAAGATTCATTGCATTTGGAACAGGATATTATTAATTGAATGTGATATGGGAATATCGATATGTAGCGAATTGCAACAATTCGCTGTTAAGTACTGATGGTATATATATGAGATGGTTGACCTCTTGCAGCGTTCCGTCCTGCATGTGGGAAACAACAGACGCACGTGAGTGTTGCAGCCATGGACCGAGTGAGTGCTGGGTGGGCTGCGTGTGGCGATGGTGGCCAGGCCAAGTTAGCGTCAAAGATTTTTGCACTTTTACTCGTTAGCAGAGTGACTGTAGGGTCATGAGTGAGCATCATCCTGGTATCAAACATAAATTTCCAGAATAACATCATACACACACACACTTGTATATATTTCTGCTGTTCTAAGCTGTGCTTCGAGTGAAGAAGCTGCGTATTTCAATTGTGCTGTGTTAAAACATGCCTACCATGTAACGCATGTCTCTTGTAACACAACTTCATACCTCAAATGACAGTTAACACTGATCGAGTTGGTTTCACTGACAATGTGGTCAAGCTGATGGGCGCAATTCATTTATTATCAACAGCTAAGTGAGCGCTGTGCAGAGGAAGAACACAGGTACTGACTGATCGTGTTCGTGGAGAAATGTTGATATAACTTCACATATCTGAGGGTTTGCGATCATGTTTACATGTCTTCCGTCCTCGCTAATCCTCACCAATCATCTGTCGCAGATTTTAAAGCTCAGATCAGGAACAGCCCTGGTGACGCGAACAAGAGTAAGATGTGAAGTTGATGTAACAGATTGGTGTACATCTGGAAGTCCCAGTGATCATAGGAAAATAACTAGGCGAATTCGAGTGGCTTGTAGCATACCAAAGGAATTCACTCCCTGACGGATAAGACTAGGTTACTCGCCTGGGACGGGTGAGAAGAAGGTCTGATTGAAGGGGAGGAGTGTCGGGCGACATCCCTGCGTGTACCGCCGCCCCTCTCATGGCAAGGGCATGAGTAAGGTTCCGCAAATCTTTTGAAATGATTTACCGACGTCAGAGTGACTCAGCCACGTTAGTCAGGGCCTCGTAAGAATTTACTTGGCGTCTATTAAAATGCTAACCCAGTAGGCCATGTTGCTTACCGCAGCACAGGAGGGGAAAATCTGCGCATCTGCCCCAGTGGACAGCGCTAAATCAGACCCTGTCGAGTCGATTGTTGAGCCCTTTATAATTTTTTCCCCTCACTTCCATAACTTCCGTATAAGACGTCTTGCATCTGATTACCGTATTTCACAAACATACCAAATATAACTCGCAATTAAACTCGAGGTATCTATATAATTTTTTTATGATTATATTTTTTTCGTGCTGCGTTTTCAGATTCTTGTGTGCAAATATGTTTAAGCATTGAACTCATAGCGTTTATGTAATTCTCTTTTCTCCGGAAGGGACCCTGACTGGCTAATAATCAGGTTTGAATACAATGAATCATATGCTCTAAACCGTTTTTTATCCTACATAGGTACACCTTAGGTTCCTTTGTCCTCCTCTGCGTATGCTTCCTTCTGGGCTATTCTCCCACGTCGGCAGCACCACACACACCCTCCATTCTTGCCACTACGCCATGTAATATTTCTCTCACATAAAATGATGAGGGTTCTATGAACGTAGGTCATATATCTAAACCCACAAACATTGGATAGCCGTGTATAATTAATATTTTATGGCGAATATCCTCGTCATGACGTCAGTTTCCACTCTTGTTCTGTACCGTCGGGGTAATTCTAGTCATGAGACGACTTCTTAGATAACTTGTTTAGGGAGGTGATGACAGCATCAACAAACACTTGTGTTTCTGTTAAACATGTCAGCTGATTTTGTGAGCATTGCTAGTGGAAGTGACGTGTAATAGTCTTGTAACCTCAGGAAGCGTCGGCAGAATTACTCGAGCCACGGTAAAAGTGTACCCCAGTAATGGTATTTTTATTACTTCTGGGTTGAGTGAGAACCACGATACTTGGAGGGCTGGTGTGGGCCTGAGTCAGGCTCTGAGTGTGACGTCATATCAGAGTGCGCGCTCTAAGTGTGACGTCACACAACAGAGCGCTCCTCACCCCAGTACCCATTTTTTCCCACACTAAAGTAGCTGAGCTTACCAGGGCTTGGTTTTAGCCAGAGGCCGTAGTGGAGCTGTTTTGGTGTTTGTTTTTTGTAGCATTCCCACACCGGGGTTAATTGGACTGAGAAACACGAGAGACACTTGGGCCCGTGAAGTATAAATAAACGGTTACGCAAGTTGAAAAGCGTTGTATCTCCCGAAATAACAAGGTGATGCATTTTGGAGAGATGTTTACGCTTGAAACGGTCGAATACTCCTGTTGGCATGTTCCGCTGTTCTCCCACTACCAAGAGAATGAGTCAGAAGCTTCCATGAGTTCTAATTCAAGCGATTGTCTTTTCTGGATACACACTCAGGTTAGGTCTGGCTGGAGAGTATAGGCAGTGCTCCCAGCGTAGGGCTACTGAATAATTCATTTCATTTTTTGCACTAACATTGTTGATTGCTCGGTCAAGGAAGAGATTCTTATAATTATCCTTTAATTTGATTACTTCAAGCGCGTCGAAGTTTAAGCAGATTGTTGTGTAATTTATGCCGGAGACAATTTTGCCGGTTTGTTTGAGTCCTTAAGAAGTGTGTCTATTGATAACATTGAAGGGAACTTAATAGTTTTAAGATCTTATGATTGTAATATTTTACGGTTTGTGTCAGACGGCGGGAAAGTATCGACAGTCCAATCCACTCATGTAATTATTCCTGGCCAGAGCTTATACTGGGATTGGATGGGCGAGGGAGTGTCGCACGTCTGCTCTGTTAGTGGAGGGAGTGTCGTACGATCGTAGTGAAGGGAGAGGGTATTGCGCGTCCGCAAGGATGGGAGGGAGCGTCGCTCGTCCCCACTGGTGGGAGAGCGAGCGTCACATCTCTCCAATGGTGAGAGTAACAGTGTCGCTCGTCAGTACTGTGGCGTCAAAGGAAAATTCTGGTTCCTTGTAGTTGTAGCGGTGGGCCTGGGGATTGGCTTAGCCGTTCAGGCAGACTGGACACTCCGTTCCCGCCTTAAGACGCCCGTTAGGGCCTTTCATTCCTGCAGTGTCCCGTCAGGTGTATTATACCCACAAGACTTTTGAGTTACCGTACATGTTTCCGTTGTGTCTTGGATTTTTATATTAAGTTGACCGGGATTAGGTTGTCAGCGTATGAGAATATTCAAGGAAAACTTTTCATTTAAAAGTTAAATTACGTCATTGGCAGAATGTTTGGTCACTTGCATATGTAGTCAAATTAGGTTAGGTTTGGATGAAATAGAATCAATAACGAACCTCCACATCGTCCACTTGTGCAGAAATTCTGAGTGCATCATCATGTGTGGCATGTGCTTTGCCACGCTGTCATAACGGTGTAACGTAGAATCCTCATCAAAGAGGTTAGTTGTTTTTCATCACACTTGAGCTGAAACAACATCCACAGGCGTCCCATATTCTGTCGCTCATAATAGTTACCTACGCATCATCTCCAGATCAGAGCCCGTGCCAGGTTAACGCATGGCGAATGTTAACAATAAAGTGGTTTCTTGTGACCCGCCAGTGAAACTGCATCACATACGTTTTCTTCCATGTTATTGTTTCAGGCAGTCAGACCAAATTTGATATATGCTGATCATTGTGATTGATGTGTTGGCAGTAATTACACTGTAAGTACTTGCTTTACCGACAAAAAGAATAAAGTAAGACAGGCATATGCCTCAGGAAGTGCATTAGAGGAGGGAAAGTCCATACAACACCCTTGCACGGCCGCTCCTTCTCCTTATGTCTTCCCTCTATGGTGCTGAAAATGCACCTTTACCGGATTCGTTCTCGTTGTGTACTCGTAGCAATATTTTTTTCCTTTATATGTGAGCAAAATTGAGTCAGGTATTTCAATTTTGTGTTCCGTATCCCGTCTACTGGCGGCGTTAAGGGCCAGCAACCGCTGTAGCCACAAGAGGAACCCCAGCGAATAAAGGAATCTTTCCATAGTTAAACTGAACAGAGCTGAAGATAATTATTACTGTAAGATATAATTAGCTTTCGTTCTTTATCATGTATTAAGACAAAACAAAGATCAACGGTAAATCCAAAGGTGTTGCAGTGACAGTTTTGTGCTATTTTTGTCGCATACATTGCACATTTACATTCACAGGAGATATTTTTCTTTAATTTTCATTATTGATATCTGTAACAATACGAGTAAGCAGCTTGTTTGTGAATAGGGAGCTGTGGTTTCGGTGCATTACACATAACATAGGATGTGATCGAATGGGGCGGGTTCCTTCTTCGTCTGTTCTTGACGCTACCTCGCTTACGTAAGAAACGGCGAGCAAGTATGAAGTATGCCCTAAGAGTCCTTGCACTCTTTATTAGGCATATGTATCGATCAGGAAGCCGACCATGTCCATTGGTCGGGATCATGTCATAATGTTTTTTGATGGTGTGTGTTTGTCTATGTGCAGATAGTGAAGAGCAGTTTAGTACGCACTTTTGGTGTCTTCGTTTAGGTAGATGCATCGTGGGCATAATGGGTCTTAAGATATGTTGAAACGGTGTTTGTAGTGTTGTACGGATGGACGATGTCCAGTGTTTAGACGGGAAGAGTGATGTGTTTTGTCTTCTCATTGGTTTATGTCTGGTGGGGTTAAGTTTTGGACTTATTTGGGAAGGCGATAGTTTAGTGTTTGCCGTGTTATTTGAGTGTGTATGTGTTTTGTGTATGGTCATGTTTGTTGGTAGTAGAATTAGCTGAAGTGTGAGGCAGAGGTAAGCCTTTTTTTTTTTTTTTTTTTTTTTTTTTTTTTTAAAGACCGGGGAAGCGTGACTAGAATCATTTGTTTTTATCTTTCGATCATCAGTATCTGGCAATAAATTCATGTTAAAATATTTTAAGATTTCACACTTGATAGAGTGGCGTGTCTAAGTAACGTTATCATTGGTATGATTCAGCTGTTATCAGAATTCGTACAGCGTTGACTCGTTTTGTATGTGAAAAATAAGACTGGAGGTTTGTGTCACCCGACTCACCGCACGGTTGTCAGTCGTACGCCAGGACTAGGCTGCCGTCGTCTGCTTCAGTGTAAGAACGCTCCTTTTGCTAGGGGAAGATGGAGGTGCTCTCTACCACTGCCATATATGCGTTAATTGCAAAATTCATAAATGACATTCTCTATTGTGCATTTACTTCTTCAGGGTGAAGTGAAGATTCTGTATATATATATATATATATATATATATATATATATATACGTAACAGAACGAAGCGTAACCGTCAGTAAATCTCGCTTCTGCCGTTCTGTACAGCCCGAGTGAAACGACTTGCATTCGTTTTATCGGACGGCTGTGTACGACTGTTTAGGCTAGCTGAAAGGACTGCGTTGATAATGCGCCAGGGATGAATTTGCACGTTCCTCCGAGGCTGAGACATCCAGGGATTGGTTCATGGCCACGAGTAGGATTCCTTTTATTCCGTCTGACCAACATGAATCATCAACAACAGGCCAGCCGGGCCAGTACTCTGAGAAATTGTCGATGCCAGAAGGAAACGATAATATATGTCAAGGTTCAGCCAGACCACACAAATGCCCATCCGACTGACGGATGGCAGACCGCTTAAAATTGGGTGTTCAGTAACGTCTTAGTATGTTCCAGACCATCAAGATGTCTTCGGTATGCAAGAGTCACCGCGTTGTACTGACGATGAAGTCATGCGTAACCTTTGGGGTTGTTTCCTGATGTCTTCCATGATGTGATAATTTTGGGTGAGGGGCGGCTGGGGTTCCAGGGGCATGACTCACGCCTTCTGTATAGATTACCTCTGGTGGGCGTCGGCGAAGGTGGGCGAGGGTGGTTTTGGCAGGTGTGTGAGGGGAGGGCAGGAGGCGAGCTAGCCGCCACGTCCCCTCAGTATGCGAGTTTGGAGGGCAGGAGGTGGCAGCCCACCGCTGTGCCAGGGTGTGTACCTTGCGCGGCCACTACCACACTTATCAGTGTGAGTGACGTGACGTTCCTCCTCCGCCACCCATTGATCACAGCCATTACCACCACTAGTTCGTATGAAAAAAAAGGAAAATAGAAAATAGTAATATCCATGGTGTGGGTCAGGTGCAAGTGCGGGTACAGTGATCGTGTACTGTACTGTGGGTTAATGACAGGTTCCACCCACCTCAGGAGGCGCTATATTATATCACCATTCTCGACACTAAGGCAGTAGTGATTCACGAAAAGTTTGGTTGGCCATTTATATAAGCCATCTCTTCATGACCTGAATCAATCCTTGCCAGTGTTAAAAGAAATAAAGGACTAGTTACCTCTTATGCAAGCACAACTTAACCAGAAGTTGTACTGCTTTTCCCTGAAAAGCATCTGCTATGGTCAGTTTTTTCAAAAGCGTAGTGTTTTTTAAATGTAAGTGATGGCTTAGATGTTTCCATCTACGTGTCGAAGGCAAGGTGGGTGGCGATGACTCGCATAGTATTTGGTGATCGTAGCAAAGATCCGCGGAATGCAATACGCGAGCTACATGTGTACAGAACATGACAGGTGGCGGAGGGTGGTGTGTGTATGATGCAGGCTGGCTGGACATCCCTCACCAGTTGAGGTTCAGATCACCATATATGGTGGCGCCTGGAGAGTGTGCCAGCTGCTTGACGTCTGAGGAGAGCTAAGATGATATCGTCTCTTTTACAGGAGTTTGTTTGAGTGTATTTCCACTGGACATATCAGGGGGAGGAGAGAACTGATTAAACTTTGTTTTAACGAGAGTGAAATAAGATTTAGTGACTGGTAGTGTACGTCGAGTGGAGGAACTTTGAGGTGACACCCTCCCGGGATATGTTCAAATCTGAAGCTCAGATTTTCTTACAGAATAACCCAGACGGATCTCCGAAGGACGCTAGCAACATGAACCAAGGTAAAAGGGCAGTGGACGCTGGGCTGGGTTAGGCTGGGGTGGGCGGGGAAGGAGATTGCTTGGCCACGGTTATTATTGTAACGAGTGTGGGAAAAGTCACTATTATTGTTAGTATATATGAAGATTGTAAGTAAATAATGCAGAGAATTGTCCGCAGTTTGTGCAGAGATGTGGCTGCACAGTACTGTTGCAAAAGACAGGTCGAACCCTGATTTCATTGATAGATTTAAGTTTCTAGTTTGTCGTGTAGCAGAAGTGATGGGTTGGGTGCAGGTAGAAGGGTGCACTGCAGGGTTATAAATCGATGCATGTATTTCGTTTTAAGCTTCACCTGTACCCGATATTAAATTTTCAGTTGCAATATTGTTTTACGTGTCACAAATTAGTGTGCGTGTAGCATTTGGGAGAGTCGTGCCGGCACGATAAACTTGTTCATATGTATGTCGTCCTTTTCGCCTGTGGGAATGGCTTTGGAGCCTTTATTGTAATCATGTAGTGGAGCCTTCTACCAGTATCCTAACTTGTGATCTATGCAGGGAAGTTTTCCGGCAGGATCCTGTAATGTTGATAATCAGTACAGCAGCCAAGATGCACCTCTGGGGGATGGGGGATTTTTCTTTCTCGTTCGGAAAATTTCTTTATTTCCTACAGCTTTTTCGACGTAAGCTGATACAGTACATTTTATGAAGTGAGTCTGAAGCAAAGCAAGCCTTGCATGATAATTTATTTTTAATTTAGGAAGGTACCTTACCTTTTTTTTTTTTTTTTTTTGATACAGTTGTAAGCACCCAGCTCATACTGATGCTGTTAATAAAAGATTGCAAGCTTTCTAGAAATCTTTTCTTTCTTGTGAAGACTAGAGCAGTACGTACGTACCATAAGCCTCCATGAAAGAGGTTCAAGATATAATTTTGATTGATTTTGCCTTATTTCATATAGTCGTTTTTTTTTCCGAATTGAACATTTTTTTCTGTTCAAGGCTCCAGTCACAGACAAAAGTCCACATCAAGGACGGGCCCTAATTGAAATATACGAGAAATTTGAGAAAGGGAGTAAAAAGACATGATTGCAAAAAACATTTATTTTATAGATTTCATACCAAGTAGTGAATTTGTAGATTTTTATCGGATACCATTGAAAGGACAATGTGACCTTAGTATGACCGTAGAAAATATATTTATTCGAAGGCCAAGAATTTTCACTGTGTCAGAAGACATCAGATATATTCCAGATAAAAATAGATTCTAAGCATACTGAAGTTTAATGGGTGAAAGTTTATATATTCAAGACTAGTCCTAAAGGGTAAAAAAGAAAAATAAACCAACGCAGTTAAACCTACCTAAAGATGAGCCGCCTGGCATCATGACTATCATTCTTAATTGAGATTTGCGAAACTCACTTCTTGCGGTGAAGTCGAGATGCCATCCCCGGCCACTATTACGCCATTCATCGAGACTAGCTTCTTCCATCCGGCCACTCAGCGAGAAAATCAATATTTTGTCATGGATGATCCATCCATATTAATTACTCGGGCTGAAATGATTTACTGTGATCTGGAGTATTCATTTTTCTTTAACAACGTAAAATAATGCCCAACAGATGTTTTTCTTGGTACAGTGTGACACAAATTTAGTGTTTACTCCTTGTGAAGACCTTGAATTTTATTTGGCCATGCCTGTAGGCGCCTTGCTAAATACGGGGCCCACTTGGGAGCCAAGTAAGGAGCATCATTTAACTGAGCTTTAAATAAATTTGAGTCGAGTGGAAAGGGTGGCCGAGGCAGCGGGGGTGAAGTGTCACGACTTGGTAGACCGTTATGTCTCCCGGAATCGACCAAGTGGAGAGACTGAGTGGTTATAACATAAGAGGTCAAGCTGCATCTGTTGTTACGTTAAGCTTTACCTTAGCTTAGATTTTGCTGTTCATTTCTTTGATAGTCTCTGCTGTTATTAGTTTATGTGATTTGACTTAAAGCAAGTGTAGCGAATGATTTGTTATTTATCACAGAAAATTCTAGCGTGTCAAGTCAGAGATTTTTTTGTGTAATGTGCGTCTTTGTACCGTTGTTCTTTGGAACAACAATCTTTTTTCCCCTCCTATCTGGACTGAGGTGATGATTGGATTGATCGTGCAAGGGGAGCTACATGTGATAAATACTCGGGGTTGCTGAGTGGTACAGGGGAGTTTGTGAGGTGTGATGGCCTCGGATAGTGGAGTGGAGTGGGGTGAGGTGAACCACAGTATAACAGGTGGGAGGGTGAAGGCCGGACTCGCGGAACCGTTCGTTTGCACCTCACTTTCCCAGCAAGGACATTTCCCTACCATTGTTTTCTTGATTCATACGGCATAGTTGGATGGTTTGACCGTTGCAAACCTTTTTCTTCAAAGACTTAAAAAGGATGTAGCAGTAGTTTGAACTATGCATTATGGTGAATTGAGCGCTCTGATAGATTATAAGTTTTATGATGTGATTATTCAACATATCCGGCAAAATCATGTGTTGTTTCATGTGAAAGCCTGGATATATGAATCTCGTCGCAACAGGTTAAAACCTTGTAAAGACGATTTGATGACATGGATCTTGAAAGACCTTAGATTGACATTTAATTACAGGTTATTTTATAAAGTTTGTGAGTATTTTTAATAATACAGGAGCTGGGAGTATCAGTGGTGCTACTGTACTTACCTTTGGTTGTGTGGGAAGGACATGAACTTGCAAACTGGATAATAGATTTTTGTGCAGATCGTGGTAAATTCTCTGCTTTGAATTTTACTCTTCACTTTTCCTTTCAACCGAGATGGCCTTGAGTAGGGCATGTCATTGCCAGTGCCAGCCATATCGAGTACAGTGATAAAGGAAAAACATTTCATGTAAGAATGTGGTATTTCCGAGAAGAGAATAAAGTAGATTCGTTGTTATGATTTTTGACAGTATCAAGAAGTAACGGTCTCTCGAGATAGTTTAGATTAGATTTTACAAACTTATAAAAGGTTCTAAAAACCAGGATCGATTACTTTTAAAATGGTACTACAGTTGTGTGTGGTTCACTGCAGGAGTAATACAGGCATTAACATGTTTGTATAACACTTTTATGTTGATGTGAGGAAGACAAGGAAGTTTCGCTTCTTTTTTTTTTTCAACCACTATCAGAAATTTATGGTTTCGAGAATATATAGAGTAGAAATTTCCCCGTCTAACAGCATCACTGCAGTCACAGAAGGGATGTTTCAAGTTTCGGGAATCTTGTCGCTAGTCATGATGGTCCTGATACTGGGAAAACAGGGTGTAGACAAAGCTCTTAGTGTGTTTGTTTTGTTTGGCATTGTTTTGGGCCCACGATCTTGGTGACGAAGTGTACATTTCTTCGCCGAGAAACCTTGGGCTGTGTCAGAAAGGAATTAATTAGTTTTCAACAGTATTGGTCTTTCTTGAAGTATACCTTTTTAATTATTTATGTTCTCTCTCCAGGGACTGGTAGTAACGACAGCGGAAGTGAAAGTGGCATGCCTGGAATGCCCGGAATGGCTGGAATGCCTGGGATGTTTGGCATGCCGAGCATGGGAGGAGGAGGCATGATGCCCCATGACGCGCGGCTGGCGGATGAGTTCATGAAGCTGCAGCAGGACTTCTTCAAGTGGCAACAGCAGCTTCTGCAGAACCAGCATGTGCTACACAGTCGTGTAGCGCCTCTAGCCTCCAATCCCCCGCAGCTGCAGAGTGTTGGGGTTCGTACAGATGTAGTTACATCAGCACCACTACTACCAACATCACTACAAACATTTAGAATTTAGCTTGTAGTATCACTAATACTATTGTGGAGTTTAATGTTCGTACCGTAATCCATTCATTGTTCTTTATTTCGTAGTTATATGTTCCATGCACATTGAATGTTCTATCTCTGAGAGAAGCAAAGCTGAAAGGGAAGAATGCTTTGGGAATGTGTCAAGGGTTAGTGTGAGGGCGACAGCAAATAAAAGGAGGAGTTGCAGGAATGTGCGAAAGTGGAAGGAATTGAGCCCCAGACTCAAATCCTGGCCGCAGCAGTCGGTCCACAGTTAATCCAACTGTTCATCCACCCCTTGGAGCAAATGGCCTTGATTAAGGTTTCAGCTAACAAAAAAAGAAATAGGATTTGAATTGGATTAGGAGCGGTTACACAACAAAATCTCTCAGAAACTTGTCACCATATTACCCAACCTGAAACCCTCCAAAGCACCCAAAAACTTTTCCTCCTATTTCCCACTATCACTGCATCATCATTATTCAGACAGTTTGAAAAACTGATCTTGAACAGAATAAACAGCTTGGTTTCGATCCAAGCACTCTACCACACTGAACAAAACCTCATACAACACAGCATAGATTAATTCAGCCAGCCACAACCCCTCTCCTGCACAGTTCTAGTGACAATAGATATCAACAGAGCTTTCGACAGTCCACTCACACATACTCACACAAAAAATACTTAACAATGCCCTCCAAAAAAGTGAGGTAAAAAGATAGTCAACTTCACAGCTGGCCACCATGGATAAGTCATTCATAAAGGTTTCACATCTAGAATCCTCCTCTACAGTGGATTCCCAAAGGAGCAGTTCTTTCTTGAACTTTCTTTAATCTCTTCCTGCATGACCTTACAATCACACGACAGCACTCTTACACTACTCAAACAACAACAGGCATGCCTCACTTCATCCCTTAAAATAGAATATCTACAACCCTTCAGAAATCAAAATAGAATGTCTGTATCCCCACAGAAATCCACCTTCACCCTCTTAACCCCTGACAGACATGAATCCAACCAGGACTTCCTTTAATCTTGATAGGTCAATCATTCCCACTTAACAAAACTCCAACCATTTTAGGTATCACATAAGATGCACTCTGTTTTCACTCCCCACACCTCTAACATCAACACACTGGCTTTAAACAATGCAGATGCCTTCGGAACACCAACTGCAACCAGTTTCAGATTAGAAAAAGAATCATAATATCCTTTACAAATAGTTATCCTCTCCACCTAAATGTATGGCTCTCCTACCTGGTTGTTCCACATCTGTTTAAAATCAAATATCACAAAGCTGCAATATGTGCAAAAGAGAGCACTTAGAACAAATGCCAGCTGTGTAACAACTGCACACATTCAACACTTGGACATTAAAATAATACTTCCACAAGTATCTCATCTCCTCATCCTTAACATACTGTTCTTTTTCCTCCCACCCAAACCACTTCATAACTAACAACCAACCTCCAAGCAGAGTGAAAATTTACTACGCCTTCAATAACCTATTCTAACAGGTCCCCCTTCCCCCAGCAAATACAACATAGAAAAATAATCTACATATAATGACCCACCAAGTACTAAACATATATGTGGTTGGTGAAGGCAAACTGAAGATGTCTGTCAAGAATGAAATAAATATGTACTATATTTGTTTGTTGTGGGTGAGGTAAATTTAGTTTTTTCATGGATGTAGAGAAGATGCATTTGTTAAGGTCAAACTGAAGAAGCATTTGTCAAGGGTTAAGTGAATGTAGGTTTATAAAAGGTGTCATGAAAATGAGTTTGGTGGTGTTTCCCTGCAATTTGAACATGGTTGTGAATGCCATTGCAAAGAGAGAGACATACTACATTTCCTTGACACTGTTAGTGCTTTCACTTATCATTATTTTAGATATATCATTACACTTCCCTATATTTTGAGAGCAGTTTTGTGATACTTACTTTTTGTGAAATATCTCAGTGCTAGAACACATGTGTATGCACAGTATATAGATAGATGTATTTAGAAAGATCATATTTTGATTTTACAGTTTATTTTGTACATATGATAATAAGCTTCCAGGAACACTAGAGCAGTACATACTTTCTGTAAATTACATTAATTTGTATTTATGTTTATTTTGTCACTTCCCACATTCAAAGGAATATAGCCCCTGTATAGAAAATATAGTTATACCATAAATCCTTACTCTAAGGTACATTTCATTACATTTTACATATGCTGCATGCAGATAATTCTGCCATTACCAGTATACCTAAAAGGGATAACAAACACATTTCCATATGAATTGTATTTAAGAATTATCGACTATATTCATATTTTAAGCATATAAGTTAGTTAATTAAGTGCATGTATTCAGATATCAGAGTTGACAGGAGGTAGCTGGAAACCCTTCCCTCTCGTAATATCAATTTACAGAAACAAACAGAAGAGCCAAGGAAGCATTTCTCCTCAAAGGCTCATTCATGCTGGTAAGTCTGAATGTATGTAAATGCATTGCAACCACAAGGAGAAAGGAGAGATTAGGCTCTGTGCTCGATGAAAGGAACCTAGGTGTTATGGCTCTGAGTGAAACTACTTTGAAAGGGAAGGGAACAGATTGGTTTGGGAATGTTTGTAGAAAATTTCTGGAATGGTACTTTTGGTGAAGGAGAGTCTGTGGAACTGTATTAAAGGATATAAGCAAATGTGCTCTGGATTGATGTGGCGTAAGTGAAAGTAGATAGGAAGTTGGTTGATTGTTAGTGCTTATAAATTACACTGTTTATACAAAGCATACTACCATACACATTTTTATTGAATTTTTATGTATATATTTACATGGAATGTTACATAATTGAACAAATAATTTTTTTCTTTTCTTTCACACTTATTTGCTTTTCCCATTTGAGCAAAGTAGCTTCCAGAACAGCTTACTGAACCTTTGAGGAGAAAAGAATCTCATATGTCTCTTTCCTCTGTTCTCTCTTTAGAAAGTAAGGCAGATGGGAGAATTTACAGTTCTGCAACATGCAGGAGTTACTTGGGCAGTATATTTTTCTCCCCTATCCCCAGGGATAAAATCATTTACTTATAAGCTGTACTACTTATGATTTTTTTTATCAACTAAAAAAGAAGCTCTTAATTATTTTATTTATTCTAAAACTATATAAATTCCTATAAGTTGGCATTTTATTTAGGAGTAGGAACTTGCATGATATATACCTTTGGTGATGATATATATATATGGATGACTAAGGCATGTAATACTTTTTACAATAATGATGCGAGAGTGATTGTGGCATCCATGGCCGTAAGTGGTTGAATCAAACATTAACTGGGAATTCAGATGAGTATGGGAATCATGGTGTTATTCTTCTTGTACATATAACACTGTTTATTGTCATATTTTTATTTAATTTATATTCTTATCTTGCTCATTAATTTTAATTCATTCCTCTAAACCACTTCGTAATAGATTTCTATTATTGCAGGTTTTGCGAGACATAATGTCCCAGTCACCTTCTAGTGCTAATGGGGCTCCTGAACTGGTTGAGGCACACAATCCTGCTGTGGAAAGGAAGGGTCCAGTAGAGAGGGTCATTAATATACAGTTTATAGATGGTCCAAGTGAAACAGATGATTCTCTGGTAATTATATATTTAGATTTACTTGCAGAGTAACTTTAATAAAATAATCTTATACACTGTCAGGTTTGCACTCCAGCCAGAGGCCTGACACAATGCTTTTTTTAATATTTCATTCTTTCTTTTGTACATGCTCACCATTTTCTAAGGTAGCGCCAGGAGCAGACAAAGAAATGGCATCATTTGCTGACATCCACACTCTAACTTTTATGTATAACGCACCAAAACAAGAGACCCCTGTCAACAACTAAGCTCCACAGACCTTTCCCTGGTTTCCCCAGATTACTTCATGTTTTAACTTTTTTTCTCATATTTGTTCACTGTTTCCTGCATTAACAAGGTAGCACTTAGAATAGACATAGAAAAAGCCTTATTTGGTTACATTCACTCTTTAGCTGTCTCATGTAATGCACTGAAACCACAGCCCCTTGTACACAGCCATGCCCCACAGACTTTCCCATGGTTTCTTCCTGCTGCTTCATATGGCCTGGGTCAATCCATTGACAGCATGTCGCCCCAGCACACCACATCATTCCAATTCACTCTATCCCATGCATCCCTTTCACCCTCCTACATGTTCATACGCTGATCACTCAGAATCTTTTCACTTCGTCCTTCCATCTCCAATTTGTTATTCTCGTTCTCCCTCACTTCTGACACATATATCCTCTTTGTCATCCTCTCCTCACTTGTTCATTCCATATGCCCAAACCATTTCAGCATACCCTCTTCTGCTCTCTCAACCACACTCTTCTTATTACCATACCTCTCTCTTACTTTTTCATTACTTACTCTTATCAAACCACTGTACTCCACATATTGTACTTAAACATTTTATTTCCAACACGTCCTTCCTTTTCCACATATTCTCATTCTCATCTAATGTCCATGTTCAGCTTACACCCTGTATGAATGTGTGCATCCATCATTTTGAAATTCAGCAGTTAGCAAAGCTTAAATTTTTTGCAAGTCAGATTTTCATATCAATTGTAGCTGAATTTCAGCTTTTTTTAATCAGTTTTAGATATTGTGAAATACTAATGGGAAATTTGGTTGGGTATATGTACCTTTTTTTAAGATGAACGTGATAATTCATTTACATTTTAATTAACCGAGAATTTTATGGAATGATGCAATTGTTAATAATGGCTGAATGGTTATTTATGATATGCATAAAACATAACATGCTATATTCATTTGATATCCTGTAAAAGTGTGCAATTTATATTTATTGCTGTGTACATCACAGTTCATACAACAAATGTTTCTTTACAGTACATTCTGTTTACCAAATGTCATTTTACAGATACATACCAACTCTTTGCCTCGTCTGAGTCAGGGCGTACAAGATATCACCACAGGCATGGGCCAACTCTCTTCCACTGACTCAGGCAGACCCAGCAGTACACAGCCAAGGAGGTTAGTAAGAGAACTTTCAGTAATATTCAGATTCACTGAATGTGTGGATGGGATGAGAGATAAGACTTGAATTGTAAATAGAAATACAGAAATACCACCATGTATATTCTTTATTTAATATAACACGAAATCTGGAGTGGATGGTAAAGAAAAAAATATATGTTACATCCATACATGTCTACAACCTGCAAGGCCTGATTCTTCACATATTTTCTAAAACCAATAAGTATTTACTGACTGGTAAAGTATTTGAACATTGCAAAATTACTTCACACTTTTTGCAGTGCCACACTTATACTGAAATTGCTCATGCTGTGGTCAGTAACCATACAATTGTCAAAGCTTTGGAAATTTGTTTTGTATGCTGCCAGGGAAGTGTCGCACCACATTTGAACCGGAATCATGAGTGGCAGTTAAAGTTAGATATGAAAAAAGGGACTAGTGAGAACATCATGAGACAACTGTGTCTCAGAGAGAAGTAAGATATTAGGTGAGGTACTAGACAGATGGTGTTCAACTGAGGAGAGGTTACTAGAGAGACCACGAATGTTGGTATAGTGAATAGAAAA
>JAYMFT010375858.1:2500-21074 GCA_038088735.1 Panulirus argus | reverse complement strand
AATTTTTGAGAAAGTTAAAAACATGTCTCTTGAAATGAGCCAGGTCATAGTTATTGGGAAAGACATGAGAAGGTAGAAAGTTCTAAAGCTTCGATATGTAGGGAAAGAAGCAGTTATCAAAATGGCGCAACCTTGAGTTGCCGATGGCCACACAATAATCATGTGACGCAGCAGGTTGCTGAGTAATCCGTGGTCTAATTAGTGGTGGGGGCACACAAGCAGCCATCTCTCGGGAGCAAAAGCCAAAGCAATACTTATAGAAAAGGGAAACTCAACCAATATTGCGGCGTAGGGCAAGGGGGTTAAGTTTGGAAGTTAGCCTGGGGCAGTTTATAAGTCGGATCGCTTTCGACTCAACTCTGTCAAGCAAGAAGAGCTAGAACAGCCCCAAATGTGGGAACGGTACTCCATACAAGGACGAATCAATCCCTTGTGTAAACGGAGCAACTATTCAGAAGAGAAAAAGTTACATCTAAACAGGACACCCAGTTTCTTAGAGGCAGCATTAGCTATTCCCAAAATGTGGGGTTTCCAAGAAAGATTGGATGTTACAGTAATACCAAGTATAGTCATTGAGTCAAGAGGTGGAATTACAGAACCGTCAAAGGAGATACGAGAGATATGAGGAGTTTTCGATAGAGAGGTAGGTAGAAATTGGGTCTTGGAGGCATTAAACTTAACTAGATTTTTTGTACCCTACTGAGATATCCTGTCCAAGTCCGAGTTTATTGTGGAAGCTATACATCATTTAACTCAACTATACTAATCATCGGATAACTCACCAATATCATACATCACATAACTTGAACATACTCTAAATCACATAACTCAACCATACCAAACATCAGATGACTTAACCATATTATATATCAGATAACTTGCCCATATAACTCAACCATATGAAACATCAGAAAACT
Organism: Panulirus argus; assembly: GCA_038088735.1. Taxonomy (NCBI): domain Eukaryota; kingdom Metazoa; phylum Arthropoda; class Malacostraca; order Decapoda; family Palinuridae; genus Panulirus; species Panulirus argus. Next base: position 20,157 of record JAYMFT010375858.1, on the reverse strand, counting down.
TGACCATACTATACATCAGATATCTCAAAAATGTAATACATCAGATAGCTTGACATACTTTACATCAGATAACTATATTAGACATCGGATAAGTTGACCAAGGTATATCTCATATAGCTTAATAATACTATACATCATATAACTCAACCATATAATACAAGAGATAGTTTGATCATACTATACGTCAGATAGCTCGACCATATGACACATCACTTATCTTGACCAAACTATACATCATATAACTTAACCATACTATACATCAGAAAACTCACCTATATTATACATCACATAACTTACCCATACTATATGTCAGATAACTCAACCATATCATATATCATATAACTTGACCATACTATACATCAGATAACTCAACCATGTTATACATCATATAACTTGACCAGACTACATATCACATATCTATACATATCTGTACATCAGATAACTCACCTATATTTTACATCACCTAACTTGACCATACTATACATCATATAATTCAACAATATAATGCATCACACAACTTAACCGTACTATACATCAGGGAACTCAACCATATCATACATTATAAAACTTCATCATACTACACATCATATAACTTACCTGCATTATACATCTCATAACTTGATTATACTATACATCATATAACTCAACAATATGTCTACATCAGATAAGTTGACCATACTATACATCAAATGACTTGCCCATACGATACATTGGACAACTCAACCATATCATACATCAGATAACTTGAAAATACTTTACATAGGATAATTCAGCCATATTATACATCAGATGACTTGACCATACGATATATCAGACAACTGAACCATATAACACATCATAAAGTTTGACCATACTATACATCAGATAACTCAATAACGTCATACAACAAATCATATGACCATACTATACATCGTATAACTTAACCACACCATACAACAGATTACTTGACCATATCTTACATCACATAACCATATTATGCATCAGATAACTCATCCATATCATGGAACATAACCATTCTTTATATCAGATAACTCAACCATATAATACATCAGATAGACTGACTATACATCAGAAAGCTTAACCATGTCATGCATCAGATAACTTGACCAAACTACGTCACATAACTTGACCATACTATAAATCATATAACTCAACCATACCACACATCAGATAACTTGACCATGCTATATATAAGATGACTTACCCATACTGTAAATCAGATAACTCAACCATATCAAACATTGGAAAGTTTGACCATACTGTACATCAGATAAGTCCACAGTATTATACATCAGATAGCTTGATCATACTTTACATCAGATAACTCGACCATATGATACATCAGATAACTTGACCAAGCTATATATCATATAATTTAACAATACTATATATCAGATAACTCACTTTATACATCACATGACTTGACCATACTATGTATCAGATATCTCAACCATATCATATGTCATATAACTTGACCATACTATACATCAGATAACTCAACCATATAGTAAAACGGATAGCTTAACCATACCATACATTAGATAAATCAACCATATCATAAATCAGATAATTCATCTATACTATATTTCATATAACTCAATCATATGATACAACAGGTAGCTTGACCATACTATATATCAGGTAACTTGACTATATGATGCATTAGGTAAATTGATCGCAGTACGCATAAGGTAACTTAACCATATTATACATCATATAGCTCAACTATATCAAGCTTCACATAACTTGACCATACTATACGTGATATAACTCAATTATATCATATATCATATAACTTGACCATACAATACACCCTACAACTTGTCCATACTATACATTAGATAACTATACCATATCATACATCAGAAAACATAACCGTAATATATATCAGACAATTCAACCATATATTGCAGATTACTTGACCATACCACATACCAGATAACTCAAACATATCATAAATCTGATAACTTGACTATACTACATATTAAATAACTCAACCATATCATACATCACAAAAAGACCACATCATACATCAGATAACTTAACTATATCATAAATACGATAACTTGACCGTACTATACATCAGATAAGTCAACATACCAGACATCAGATAACTTGACCATACTATTTATTAGATAATTCAGTAACATCATACATCAGACAACTTGAACACACTATGAAACAGATAAATCAAGATACTATACATTAGTTAGATAAACCATATCATACATCAGAACCTAACCACACTATAAATCAGATAACTCAACTGTGTCATATATCACATAACTTGAACATACTATATATCAGATATCATAACCATATAATCAAGCAGATAACTTGGCTTAACTATACGTACTTAAGATAACTTAACCACACTATACATCAAATAACTCAACCATATTATACATCAGATAATTCGACCATACTATATATCATATATCTAAATCATACTATACATCGGATAGTTCACCTATATCATACATCACATAACTTGACCATTCTATAAATCATATAATCTAACAATATCATACATCAGACAACTTGACCATACTATACATCAGATAACTTGCCCACGCTATACATCAGATAACTGAATAGTATCATACATCAGATGACTTGACAATACCATACATCATATAACTTAACCATAATTCATATCAGATAACTTAACCATATGATACATCAGATAACTCAACTATATCATACATCATATAGATTGACCATACTATATGTTAAAAATTCAATCATACCATATATTAGATAACTTGACCATCCTATACGTAACTCAGATACCATAGCCATACTGTACATCAGATAACTCAACTATATGATATAACAGATAACTTGACCATATTATACATCAGAGAACTCATCTATATTATACATCACATAACTATACTATACATCATATGACTCAACAATATACTTTTTTTTTATGCTGAAGTCTCTACTCACGGACAGAAATCCACATCAAGGCCGGGCCCTATTTGAAAAATAGAATTAAGAAACGCGAAAAACAAAAAACCGGAAAGCATTTACGAATTTTTGAGAAATGAGTCAGGTCATAGTTATTGGGAAAGACATGAGAAGTTAGAGAGTTCCAAAGTTTCGAAGTGTAGGGTAAGAAACAGTTATCAAAACGACACATCCTTGAGTTGCCGATGGCCACACAATAATCATTGACGCAGCAGCTTGTCGAATATTGTGTGGTCTAGCTAGTGGTTTGGGCACGCAAGCAGCCAGCTCTCGGTAGCAAAAGACAAAGTAATACCTATAAAAGGGGGAAAGTGAACCAACATTGCGGCGTATGGCAAGGGGGTCAAGTTTGGAAGTTAACCTGGGACAGTTTATAAGTCGAACCGCTTTCGACTCAACTCTGTCAAGTAAGAAGACAGAGCTAGAACCACCCCAAATGTGAGAGCAGTACTCCATACAGGGGCAAAAAATCCCTTGTATAAGCGGAACAACTGTTCAGAAGAGAAAAAGTTACATCTAAACAGGACACTCAGTTTCTTAGAGGCAGATTTAGCTATTCCCATAATGAGGGGTTTTCAGGAAAGAGTGGGTGAAACAGTAATACCAAGTATGTTCATTGAATCAAGAGGTGGAATTACAGAACCGTCAAAGGAGATACGAGAGTTGTGAGGAGTTTTCGATAGAGAGATAGGTAGAAATTGGGTCTTGGAGGCATTAAACGTAACTAGATTTTGTGTAAACCACTGAGATATCCTGTCTAAATCTGATTTATTGTGGAAGCCATGTCAAGGCGAGATACAGATCGAGTGAGAGAAGAAGGAAAAGAATTGAAGGATGTGGATGAATGCAGCGTTGAGTCGTCAGCGTATGAATGCACTGGATTATTTGTGGAATAGAGAAACTCGTTGAAAAAAAAAAGGAGAAAAGATGTAGAGGACAGGGCAGACCCTTAAGGGACACCGCTGTTGATGGAGAAAAGGGGGGAGACTGATCCATCAACAACCACAGAGATAGATCGGTCAGAGAGGAAGCTAGATATCAAGGAACAAAGTGAGAGAGGGAAGCCAAAAGAGGGGAGCTTAGATATGACACCCCGATGCCACACTCTATCAAAAGCCATAGATATGTAAAGAGCAACTACATATGACTCCAAAAAATCTTTCAGGGCTGATGATCAGACATTAGTGAGATCGGAAAGAATGTCACCAGTGGATCTCACCGTACGGAAGCCATACTGGTGATCAGATAGAAGACTGTGATTTTCGAGGTGTTTAAGGATATGGTAGATGTCAAAGCAACAGGACGATATTTGATCATACTATAATTCAGATGATTAGCTCATACTATACATTAGATAACTCAGCCATATCATACATCAGATAATTTGACTATACTTTGCATCAGATAACTCAGCCATATGATACTTCAAATAGATTGACCATACTATATATCAGATAACTCATCCATATCATACATCAGATAACTTAGATATACAATAGATACAATAGATAGCTTGACTATATTATACATCAGAAAACTCGACCATATGATGCATCAGATTACTTGACCAAGCTGTACATAAAATAACTTAGCCATACTATACATCAGATAACTCACCTATATTTTACATCACATAACTTGCCCATGCTATATATCAGATAACTCAACCATATCATATATCATATAACTTGACCATACTATACATCAGATAACTCAACCATATAATACGTCAGATAGCATGATCAAACTATATGTTAGATAACTCAACCATATCATAAATCAGATAACTCATCCATACTATACATCAGAAAACTCAACCATATAATACTAGAGTTAGCTTGACCATACTGTATATCAGGTCACTCGACACACTGATACATTAGATAAACTGGTCATAGTATGCATCAGGTAACTTAACCATACTATACATCATACAGCTCAACTATATTAGGCATCACATAACTTGACCATACTTCACGTGATATAGCTCAGTCATATCATATATCAGATAACTTGACCATACAATACATCCGACAACATGACCATATTATAAATCAGATAACTCCACCGTATCATACATTAGAAAACATAACCATAACGTAAATCAGATAACTCAACCATATCATATTTCAGATTATTTGACCATACTACACACCAGATACCTCAAACATACCATACATCTGAAAACTTGACCGTACTACACAATAGACAACTTAATTATATCATACATCACAAAAATGACCATATTATATATCAGATAACTTAACCACATCATGATATGATAACTTAACCGTATTATACATCAGAGAAGTCAACATATCAGATATCGGATAACTTGACCATACTATATTTCAAATAACTCAACAGTATCAAACATCAGACAACTTGAACTTACTATAAAACAGATCAATCAACTATATCATACATCACAAAACTTGACCATACTATACATTAGATTAATCAATCATATCATACATCAGAACTTAACCATACTATATATAAGATAACTTAAATATGCCATACATATACATAACTTCAACATACTATATATCAGATATCATAACCATATGATAAAACAAATAACTTGATCTAACTATACGTACATACAATAACTTAACCACATTATACACCTCGTAACTCAACCATAATATACATCAGATAATTTCGACCATACTATATATCATATATATATATAAACCATATTATACATCGGATAACTCACCTATATTATACATCAGGGAACTTGACCATACTATACATCATATAACTCAACAATATCATACATCAAACAACATGACCATACTATACATCAGATAACTTTCCCACACTTTACATTAGATAACTCAACAGTATCATACATCAGAAAAATTGACCATATAATACATCATATAACTTAACCATACTATACATCAGATAACTTAACCATATGATACATTAGATTAATCAACTATATCATACATCACAAAACTTGACCATGCCATAAATCAGAAAACTCAGCAATACCATATATCAGATAACTTAACCATACAATACATAAAAGAACTCAACTAGACCATACAGCAGATAACTTGACCATACAATACATCAGATAACTCAAGCATATCATATATCTGGTAACTTGACTATACTACACATTAGATAACTCAGCCATATCATACATCACTTATCTGACCATATTATATATCAAATAGGTCACCTATATCATACATCACATAGCTTGACCATACTATACATCAGATAACTTAACCATATCAAAATTAAGATAACTTGACCCTACGATACATCAGAGAAGTGAAACATATGACACATCAGATATTTTGGTTTTACCATACATTAGATAACTCGAACGTATCACATTTCAGATGATTTGACCGTACTACACATCAGATGACTCAACTGTGTCATACATCTCGCAACTTGACCAAACAATGCATCAGATATCTCATCCCTATACGTCGGACGACGTGAACATAATATACATCAGATAACTTAGCCATACTATACATCAGATAGCTCAAACATATACATCACATAAACTGATCATGCTATACATAAGAGAACTCAACCATATCATATTTCACATAATTTCGCAACACTATACATTAGATAGCTCAAAAATATCTTAAATCAGACTTGACCAAACTGTACATCAGATAACTCAACTATATCATACATCACATAACTTAACCATACTATTACTGGAGCCTTCAACATAAGAAAAGATAACTCACCGTTATCATACGTCAAATAGCTTACATTACTGTACGTCAGATAACTCAACCATATCATGCATCATATTAATGAACCATACTGTACATCAGATAACTCAATTATATCATACATCAGACAACTTGATCATACTGTACATCTTATAATTTAACCATATCAAACATCAGACAATTTGACCATACTATACATCAGTTAACTATAACATATTTCAGAAAGCTCAACCATATCTTACATCATTAAACTTGACCGTACTATAAATTAAGATAAGTCAACAATATCATACATCACAAAGCTTGACCATACTATATATCACATAAGATGACCATATCACACATCACAACTTAACCTCACTATACACCAGATAACTCTATGTCATACATCGCATAACTTGACCATACTATACATCAGATAACTCAGCCATATCATATATCAGATAACTTAACAATACTACTTATGAGATAACCGTACTATACATCATATAGCGCGACCATATCACACATCAGATAACTTGACCATACTCTACATCAGATAACTCAGCCATATCATACTTCAGATAATTTGACCATGTTATGCATCAGACAACATAATCATATTATATATATGCTAACTTAACCATACTATGTATTAAATGTATCAACTATATCATATATCACATAACTTAGCCATATTATACATCACATAAGAAAACCATATTATATATCAGATGACCATACTATATATCAGATTAATTGAGCATAGCATACATCAGTTAACTCATCCAGAACTTAGATCAGATAACTTGACCATGATATTCATGAGTCAACGTAACTATATCATACATCAGGTAACTTGACCATAATATACCTCTTATAACTTAATTATAACTATACATCGGTTAAACTCACATATTCATACATCACATAAGTTGACCACACTATAATCATATACTCAACCATATCACACATCAGATAAATTGATTATACTGTATATCAGATACTTTGTCCATACTATACTTCAGATAAATCATCCACACAATACATCATAAAAACTAACCACACTATACTTCAGATAACTTGTCCATACTATATAACAGATAACTTAAGCATATAATACATTATATAGCTTGACCATACTGTACATCAGTTAACTTAACCATATAATACATCAGATAGCTTTACCATACTATACATCAGATAACTCAACCATATCATACATCAGATAACTTTACCATACTATAAATCGTATAATTTAACCACATCACACATCAGATAATTTAACCATATCACACGTAAAATAACTAAACCATACTATACATCAGATAACTCAACCATATCGAGTGTCAGATAACAATATCAGACATCGGACAAGTTGACCAAGCTATGTTTCATGTAACTTAACAATACTATACATCAGATAACTCAACCATATAATACAGCAGATAGCTTGACCATACTATACATCAGATAACTCGACCATATGATACATCAGATAACTTGACAAAGCTATACATCATCTAACTTAGCCATACTATACATCAGAAAACTCACCTATATCATACATTACATAACTTGCTCATACTACGTATTAGAAAACTCATCCATAACATAAATCAGATATTTCATCCTTACCATACATCAGAAAATTCAACCATATAATACAAGAGATAGCTTGACCATACTATAAATTAGGTCACTCTACCCAATGATACATTCGATAGACTGATCATACTAGGCATGAGGTAACTTAACCATACTATACATCATGTAGCTCAACTATATCAGGCATCACATAACTTAACCATACTATACGTAATATAACTCAGTCATAACGTATATCATATAACTTGACCATACAATACATCCGACAACTTGACTCTAGTATACATCAGATAACTCCACCGTATTAGAAAACATAACCATAATATATATCAGATAACTCAACCATTTCATATTTCAGATTACTTGACCATACTGCACACCAGATAACTCACCATACTACACTTTAGACAACTCATCCATATCATACATCACAAAAATGACCATGTCATATATCAGATAACTTTACTGTATAATAAATATGATAACTTGACCGTACTATATATCAGAAAAGTCAACATATCAAATATCAGATAACTTGACCATACTATATATCAGATAACTCAACATTATCATACATCATACAACTTGAACATAATATAAAACAGATAAATCAATTATTTCATACATCACAAAACTTGACCATACTATACAGTAGATAAATCAGCCATATCATCCATCAGAACTTAACTATACTATACGTCAGATAACTCAACTGTGTCGTACATTATATAACTTCAACATACTATATATCAGATATCATAAACATATAGTAAAACAGAAAACTTGACCTAACTATACGTACATAAGTACATTAGACACCTGGTAACTGAACCATATTATACATCAGAGAACTCGACCATACTATGTATCATATATCTAAACCATACTATACAACGGATAACTCACATATATAACTTGACCATATTATACATCTTATAACTCAACAGTATCATACATCAGACAATTTGACCATACTATACATCAGATAACTTTCCCACACTTTACATCAGATAGCTCAACGGTATCATATATCAGATAACTTAACAATACCATACATCATATAGCATAACCATAATATATGTCAGATAACTAACCAAATGATACATCAGATAACTCAACTATATCATACATCATATGAATTGACCATACCATACATCAAAAAAGTCAACCATACCATATTCTACACAACTTGACCATACTATACGTAAATCAGTCAGCATCAGATAACTCAACTCTCATATAACAGATGACCATACTATACACCCAAGAACTCACCTGTATTATACATCACATAACTCATCTATACTATACATCATATAACTTGACCATACTATACACTGGATGACTAGCCCATACTATAGCTTAGATAACTGAACCATATCATACATCAGATAACTTGACCATACTTTACATCAGGTGACTCATTCATATAATACTTCAGATATATTGGCCATACTATATATCTGATAACTTAACCACATCATAAATCAGATAACTTAACCATATTATACATCACATAACTTAACTATATCATACATCAGGTAACTTAACCATATCATGCATCACATAACTTGATCATACTATATATCAGGTAACTTAACCTTATGATACATTAGATAGATTGAACATCAGATATCTCAGCCATATCTTAAATCAGATAGCTTGACCAAGCTATACATCATAAAACTTAACCATACTATACATTAGATAACTCACCTATATTATACATCACATAACAAGATAATACTCTACGTCATATAACTGAACCATATCATGCATCAGATAGCTTAACCAAATTATATATCAGATAACATGCCTTTACTATATATCAGATAACAATTATATCAAACATCAGATAACTTGAAAATATGATATTAACCATATATTTCAAATAACTTGACCGTATTATATCTCAGATATTTAACCCAGATAATATATCAGATAGCTTGACCATACTATACATCAGATAATTTGAACATATAAAATATCAGATAGATTAACTATACGAGATATCAGATAGCTCAACCATATCATATATCGGATTACTTGACTATACTATACTTCATAAGACTTAACCAAATTATACATCAGATAGCTCAACCGTATCACACATCAGATATCTTGACTATACTATATATATCAGAAAACTTACCTATACTATACATTAGATAATTCAACCATATAATACATCAGATAGCTTGCATATACTATACATCAGATAACTCAAACATATAAATCAGATAACTTAACAATACTATATATCAGATAACTCAACCATACAATACAAGAGATAGCTTGACCATACTATGCATCAGATAACTGGACCATATGATACATCAGATTACTTGACCATACTATGCATCAGGTAACTTAGCCGTATTATACATCATATAGCTCAGCCATACCAGATATCACATAACTTGACCATACTATACATATCATGACTCTTTCATATCATATATCAGATAACTTGGTCATACAATACATCCCACAATTTAACCATAGTATAAATCAGATAACTCTACCATATCATACATCAGAAACTTATCCACATCATATTTTAGATTACTTGACCCTACTACACATCAGATAACTCAAGCATATCAATAATCTGTTAACTTGACCATATCATACATAAGATAAATCAACCATATCATACATCATATAACTTAAACATACTATATATCAGATGACTCAGCATTATTATGCTTCAAATAATTTGACGATATTATGCATCAGATAACTCAACTATATCATGCATCAAATTAGCTGACCATGCTGTATATCAGATCGCTCAATTATATCGCACATCAGACAACTTGATAACAGTGTACATCATATAACTTAACCATATCAAACATCAGACATCTTGACCATACTATACGTCAGTTCTCTATATCATACCTCAGAGAACTCAACCATATCATACATCATGGAACTTGACCAAACTAATATTAACTCAACAATATCATACATCACAAAACTTGCCCATGCTATATATCACATAAGTTAATCATATCATACATCACTACTTAACCACACTATACATCATATAACTCTACTATGTCATACATCACATATCTTGACCATACTATACATAAGATAACTCAGCCATATCATATATCAGATATCTTGACCATACTATATGAGATAACTTAACCGTACTATACATCATAAAGCTTGACCATATCACACATCAGATAACTTGACCATACTATACATCAGATAACTCAGCCATATCATACTTCAGATAATTTAACCATCAATACAACAAACAACATAATATCATACACATACGGACTTGACCGTACTGTATATTAGATATATCAACTATATCACACATATCATAACTTAATTATATTGTACATCACATAAGAGAACCATATTATACATCAGATAACTTGGCCATACTATATATCAGATAAATTGACCTTAGTATACATAAGTAACTCATCCACAACTTACATCAGCAACGTGACCATAATATTTATGACAAAACGTAACCATATCATACATCAGGTAACTTGAACATAACATACCTCTTAAAACTTAACTATGGTATACATCAGTTATGCTCACCTATATCATACATCACAAAAGTTGACCATATTATAATGATATACTCAACCATATCATACATCAGATGAACTGATGATAATGTATATTAGAGACCTTGTCCATACTATATTTCAGATAAATCAGCCATATAATACATCAACAAAACTTACCACACTATACCTCATATCACTTGCCAGTACTATACATCAGATAACTCAAGCATATGATACATCAGATAGGTTAACCATACTACACATCAGTTAACCTTATAATACATCAGATAACTTGACCATACTATACATCAGTTAACTCAACCATATAATTTATCAGAAAACATGAATGTACTATATATCGAATAATTTAACCACATCACACATCAGATAACTTGACAATACCATACATAACATAACTTAACCATACTATACATCAAATAACTCAATCATTTCATACATCATGTAACTTTACCTTACAATATGTCATATATAACTCAAACATATAATGCACCACATAGATTGACCGTACTATACATCAGATAAATATATCAGATATCGGACAAGTTGACGAAGCTATACATCATATAACTTAGCAATGCTATACATCAGATAACTCAACCATATGATACAAGAGATAGTTTGACCATACTATAATCAGATAACTCTATCATATGATACATCAGATAACTTGACCATACTATGCATCAGGTAACTTAACCATATCATACATTATAAAGGTCAACTATAGCAGACATCACATGACCATACTATACATCATATAAGTCAGTCATATCATATATCAGATAACTTGACGATACAATGTATCCGACAACTTGACCATTCTATACATCAGATAACTTCACCACATCATATCAGAAAACATGACCATAATATATATCAGATAACTCAACAGTATTATATTTCAGATTACCTGACCATACTACACATCAGATAACTCAAGCACATCGTTTATCTGATAACTTGACCTTACTACACATTAGATACCTCAACCATATCATACATCCCATAATCTGATCATACTATACTTCAGATAGCTCAGCTATATCAAACATCACATGATTTGACGATACTCTACATTAGATAACTCTAAAATATCAAATATCAGATGACGACTAATCTATACATTAGATAGCTTAGCCATATCACATATCAGACAACTTGACCAAACTATACATCGGATAACTCAACAGTATCATACATCACCTAACTTGACCATACAATACATTGAATAAATTTACCATACTATACATCAGGTATCTCAAGCATATTATGCATCTGATAACTTGACCATACGACACATTAGATAACTCAACCATATCATGCATCACATACTTGATATACTATGTATCAGATAACTCAACCATATCATATATCACATAACTTGACCATACTGAGCATCAGATAACTTAACCGTATCATGAATAAGATAACTTGACCATACTATACATCAGATAAGTCAACCGTATGACACATCAGATATCTTGACCATACTATACATCAGATAACTCAACTAATTTACATGTCAGACAACTTGACCATACTACACATCAGATGACTCAACTGTGCCATACATCACATAACCTGACCAAGCAATATATCAGATATCTCAACTTTATCATACATCAGAAAACGTGACCATAACATACATCACATAACTTAACCATAATATACATCAGATAGCTTAACCATATCATATATCACATAAACTGATCATACTATACATCAGAAAACTCATTTGTATCATATTTCACATAATTTTGCGATACTATACAGTAGACAACTCAAATATATCATACATCAGATAACTTGATGAAACTATACATCAGATAACTCAACTATATCGTACATCACATAACTTAACCATACTATATATCCGATAATTCAACATTCTTATACGTCAAATAACTTGAAGATACCATGCATCAGACAACTCAACCATATCATGCATCAGATTAGTTAACCTTATTATATATCAGATAACTCAATTATATCATACATCAGACAGGTTGATCATACTGTACATCATATAGCTCAAACATATCGTACATCACACGACTAAACGATACAGCAGTTAACTATATCATATTTCAGATAATTCAACCATATCATACATCAGATAACTTGACCATAAGATAAATCAGATAAGTCAACAATATCATACATCACAAAAGTTGACCTTACTATATTTCACATAAGTTGACCATATCATAATCAGAACATAGCAACAATATACATTAGATAACTCTACTATGTCATACATCACATAACTTGACCATACTATACATCATATAACTCAATCATATCATATATCAGATAACTTGACGATACAATGTATCAGACAACTTGACCATTCTCTACATCAGATAACTTCACCACATCGTACCTCAGAAAACATGACCATTATATATATCAGATTACTCAACAATATCATATTTCAGATTACTTGACCATACTACACATCAGATAACTCAATCATATCATATACCTGATAACTTGACCTTACTACACTTTTAGATAACTCTACCATATCATACATCTCATAACTTGACCATACTATACATCAGATAGCTCAACTATATCAAATATCACATGATTTGACGATACTATACATTAGATAACTCAAAAATATCAAATATCAGATAACTTGACTAATCTTAACATCAGATAACTTAGCCATATCACATATCAGACAACTATACATCGGATAACTCAACAGTATCATACATCACATAACTTGACCATACTATACATTTGATAAATTCACCATACTATACATCAGGTATCTCAAGCTTATTATACATCTGATATCTTGACCATACTACACATTAGATAACTCAACCATATCATACATCACATAACTTGACTATACTATGTATCAGATAACTCAACCATATCATATATCACGTAACTTGACCATACTTTACAGCAGATAACTTAGCCATATCATAAATAAGATAACTTGACCATACTGTACATCAGATAAGTCAACCGTATGACACATCAGATATCTTGACCATACTATACATTAGAAAAATCATCCATATCACATGTCAGACAACTTGACCATACTACACATCAGATGATTCTACTGTACCATATATCACATAAATTGTCCAAGCAATACATTACATATCTCAACTTTATTATACATCAGAAAACGTGACCGTAATATACATCATATAACTTAACCATAGTATACATCAGATAGCTCAACCATATCATACATCACATAAACTGATCATATTATGCATCAAAAAACTCATTTATATCATATTTCACATAATTTCATGATACTATACAATAGACAACTCAAATATATCATACATCAGACAACTTGACGAAACTATACACCAGATAACTCAACTATATCGTACATCACATAACTTAACTATACTATATATCCGATAACTCAGTATTCTTATACGTCAAATAACTTGATGATACTATACATCAGATAACTCAACCATATCAAGCATCAGATTAATCAACCTTACTATACATCAGATAACTCAATTGTATCATACATCAGACAGGTTGATTATACTGTACATCATATAACTCAAACACATCATACATCACACAACTTGACCATACGATACAGTAGTTTAACTATATCATATTTCACATAATTCAACCATATCATACATCAGATAACTTGATCATAGAATAAGTTAGATAAGTCAACAATATCATGTATTGCAAAATAGCTTGAGCATACTATACATCAGATAACTCAACCATATGATACATCTGATAGATTGACAAAACTATACATCAGATAACTCAACCATATCAGACAAAATATAAGTTGCCCATACTATACTTCATATAACTTAACCATACTATACATCACATAACCACATCATAAATCACATAACTTTCATATAACTTAACCATACTATACATCACATAACCACATCAAAAATCACTTAACTTGACTATATTATATATGATATAACTCAACCACATTATACATCAGATAACTTGATCATGCTACACATCATATAACCTGACAATACTATATATCAGATAACTCACCTATATTATATATCACATAACTTGACCTTAGTATACTCAATCATATCTTACACTAAATAATTTGACCATACTGTATATCAGATAACTTGCCCGTTCTATCTATCAGATAACTGAACCATATCAAACATCAGGTACCGGGCGCATAGCAGATAGTGCATTTTGTTTGCTTAAAGTCCACTTTTCCTTCTTGAAGAAACTTTGCTGGACTAGATGATTCATGCAGAAGCAACAGTCACCGACGATCCGTCGGTTCTCTCCACACCATGGGCACGACTAAAGGCAGCGATCGCATTTAGCCATTCAACACCTGCGAAGGTCTGTTACACAAGCACTGTATCACATGTGTTGGGCTCAACTTTTGTCCTGGCCCCCAGCCTTTCAGCCAAAGTAAAGATGTAGACTTCCTGATGATCGAGGTTATGGCACACTTCTGTTATGAATAGTCACCTCCCTAAAACATAGCATGAGTTACCTACACTGTTAACGCACTTACGAGGCATCCTCGTTGACTTTCAACAACGAAATCACACGTGGCCCTTCACACAACCGGAGGAGTACATTTCAGCAGAATGACTGAAAACCATCGCACAGCACCCCGCAAGAAGCAGGAGGCATTTTACTGTATTACATTTGTAAAAATGATTTGGCTTGCATTCTGAATATAATGTTCAAGTGAGCACCAACACGAATGCAGACATAAGAATACGAAACAACAACTACATGACAAGAGAACGATACGCATAGAAACATCGGGTATTTGAAGAGACTTAAGGAAAAGAGTAAAACACGTGTTCACTGGGTGACTCCCAAGGAGGGAATGGCAAACAGCAAGGAGAGTGATGCCAAATCTTGCTTCAAAGCCGCACGAAACCAAAACCAATGCCAGTCGTACATACTGGAACGCACCAAGTATCTTTAAAACAAGCGCCAGTTCACCATTTTCAGCGTCTTATTCGTGCTCAGCGCCCAACACTAGTAACTATAAGCTAATTTAGTTTACCGAAACATTTTAGCCCTTGACGAGTGTTACCATTGCTGTTAGCAGTAGTATCAACAACCTAGTAGTTGTAGTATTATAATGAATTATAGTCTTGCCAGTATGATTTTTGATAATCTATCTGTGTACATGTATGTTTTGTCTGTATCTCTGTTTCTGTCTTTATGGGTATGACCAGTGTTCAGTAAGAATTATGTAATTACGCTGATAAAGGCGTTACCTTGAATAGTAATGTGGGTTCCTTCCTGTAGATGGCATACCCTTTGGCACTGGGTGTGCCCCTCATCGTTGTCTCCACGACTGGTCTGGACTCTCGTATGAGCGCTGTCTTGGGCAACGTACACCATCCAGCTTACGTTCCTAATTCCTTCACCGATTATCCTCATCCAATGAGCTTCTCTGATCGTCTTCGAAACCTCTTCTTTCATATCTACATCCCTGCTTACTGGCAGCTGTGGAGCTTTGTGCAAAAGATACAAAAGGAGGTAAAAGTAATTCTTATCCATATTTACATGTGCAAAATGAGGAGCAGATTTAAATAACTATGTGGATTATTGGCACCTGAAGAGGCGGATTGTCTCCGCGAAACTAGTTGTGCCATACATGTATAGATAAACTACATGTTAAATAAAACTCTATGAACTCCTACTGAAGTGCGATTTAACCTTCATATATGTATATATATACACGCATATACAAACCTTTACTGCATCAAAGAACTGAAGACACGCGTGGATTAGAAAAGAGGAAAAGAACTTTATCAAGAAA
>JAYMFT010375847.1:0-21076 GCA_038088735.1 Panulirus argus | reverse complement strand
AGAGAGAGAGAGAGAGAGAGAGAGAGAGAGAGAGAGAGAGAGAGAGTGTGTCCCTGAACGGTACCTGTCGCCTCATCGCTCAGCCTCTGGCCTTTGACCCATCTGCAGGAGGCTGACCTGTCAACCCTGCTGACCCTGACCTGGGAGAGGACCTACTACACCGACTTCACGGCCATGCTGACCATGGACGACTTCAGGATCAGCCACAAGCGCCCCGTGCTGAAGGCGGACCTCATGGGATTCATCAAGCCCTTCACGCTGCAGGTGAGGCAGCCATAGGGCTGCACAACACGACCTGAGCATGGCGGCTACATGCAGGGGTAGTTAGGACGACCCTGGGGTAAGCAGAGTAGTCTGGTTGGCCTGGAATGGTTATGACTTTCTTTAGGGACAGATTGGGCGATAACTGCCCAGGTCCCCCATCAGTCCCCTACCACAGTTTCTTTCACGTACCATTTCTCTAACTCTCTCCAACACTGACCTCCCTTAGCATTGCTCCCACCACAGCTGTGGGCCTTAGCATCCCAATATCCTCCTCCAACATTCTCCCCATCACAGCTCTGGGTGGTGGTGCTGGCCAGCGTATTGGTGACGTTTGTCTTGACGTGGGGCATCATGAGAGGCCGTAGCATCTTCCTCCACCAACCGAGGTGAGTCTTCCTCCGCCACACAAACACTCGACACTCAGCCAACCTATTGTAAGCCAATCGATGGTCACCTGATCGACATTTACCCGAAGTAACGGTCAACCAGTCCCTAATCACCAGTCGTGTCAACCAATCGATCTGTTCTTGTTGCTACCTTGCTCACGCGGGAAATGGCGAGCATATATATATATATATATATATATATATATATATATATATATATATGAGAGGGAATCTAGATAACAAATTCTTCTCTGGTGTATGTGACCGTCAAAAGAAGTCACAAAATACAAAACAGTACATCCTAACACACCTACAAACAAATGCACTGACAAACAGACATGCATAGCTATATAACCATTATACAAGTGACCTGTTGTATACCCGTGATGATTATGTAATGACATAAATATGTTGAGAACAATAAATGAATATACGTACGTACGATAAGAGAAACAAGTTTGTAAAATAATGACAACATTAAAAGAGTTAATATATAGGTGTTTGATTGTGATCTGTAAAAGACTACAACTCTTGGTTTGGCTCAGGCGCCAGGCCGACCTGGGCGAGGGAAAGGCGGTGGACCCAGCAGAGGCGGGTCTGCTCTACACTGCTGAAAGATCGATCCTGTGGACCTACTCCCACTTTCTTGGCCAGCGTTAGTATATTTTGAACGTCAGTATACTGTCTCGTATACCTGGCCTCTGTTATTGTCATTACCATCATAGCACTGTGAAAACAAGAGTAATCTGTTCTTTGTTGTCTGTCCAACTTTCTGTGCTGTACTACGACCTTGCTCTTCTGTGCGTGTTGCTGTATCCCAGGGGATCCGAGCCATTACTGGAACAGCTTGCGCAGAAGGAGAATAAAACACAAAATTTTCCAGAATATATGGAATAACTGATTAGATCTGCTATTCGTTTCATTCAGAGAAGTTACATGAACAGCCATAAGTGTTTTTATTTACAGATGATAAATTATAAATAGTTTGATAACCAAATTCGGTATCACCTTTATGGTCATATTGTGGTGCTGCTGAGCATGTTAGTGTGAGCTAAATGATGCATATCTCTTCTTGTAGATTACGTTAGTTCTTTCTCGACAACTCACGACCAAAGCTGTAGCCAGTAATTACACTACCACTATCCTCGCGACCACAACTACCATCACTACCACTATCCTGGCGGCCACAACTACCACTACTGATGCCCATCCCTGCCATAATTACGACCGTTGCCTACAAGTACTTCTCCAACCATTAGGATTTCCAACAGTATATCACTTCAGCAACCTCCATCACCATCTCCAAACCCCAGATATATTCTTAGAACCTCCCCAGAGATGAAGGAGATCTGTTTTCACCACATCTCCCTCCCGCTCTCCAGCCGTGGCGTGGGAGCCTCGTGGGGCGTGTAGTCGAGTAATGCCTGGTGTGTGGCTGCTGGCGACCCTCATCCTGGGCTCCGTCTACCGCTCCAACCTGAAGGCCATGTTGATCCTGCCCCGTGTCCGTCTGCCCTTCGACACCCTGCAGGAGCTGGCCGCCTCCCACGTTCCTCTCTTTGCCGCCGAGGGCAACGCCGCCTACCAGGCCATCATGGTACGTAGGAGGCTGGTACAGTAGAAGGAAGGGGTTGGTCCGTGAGCGTGCGTGAAGTATCGTCTACAGGAGAACGCAAGTTCTATAGTTATGTGGGGTGATCCAACATCCTCGTTACGGGCGGTAGGAGAGAGCAAACGTCTTCTTCTATAAATAGATTAATGAGTCAGTCATCTTTCTGTCTCAGGATGCGGAGGAAGGTTCCAATCTGTGGCCCTTCAAGAGCACCATGGTGGCCACCAAGGATGTTCTGCAAGCGGCCAAAGACACCCGGGAGGGACGCCTCGCTGCCGCAGCTCCAAACTCCATCAACTTGTTCTACCTGAATTACTATAAGTCCAACGTGAGTCACACTTCCTTTGGCTGATGCAAGTGCATCGCGGGTCAAAGTGTTTCTGCACATCACACGCCAAGAACTTGCTCTGCTGGACGGATATCACCTGCCTTGTGGCCTAGATTGTAGTGTCTGGACAATATAAAGGATCTTTTATCCCTAGCCAAAGCTCCATTCTAAGCAATATCTCTCTATCTCTTGCCCTCGTTGTACTCACAAACATTATCAATCACTATAAACTATAATACCATATAATAAAAAGCCTCTGTCTTACGAAGCCCTAGAAAATTTCGTATCTTTTTCTTTAAAATATGTTTCAGTGTTGTACAAGTGTTACCAGTCACTGCATTCGACGTTATCCTCATCATGTGAGCCAGCCGGTCCTCACTGGTTCCCTTAAAATGTTGACAACTGTGTTACATACTGTACCTAACACTACCGAGTCACCGCTCTGGCACATTTTCTTTAACTTTTTCCTAGTAGCCGTTTTCCTTACACTTTTCCCGACACCTGTTTTATTTAGTCATTTCCCAACAGCCCTTTTATTACCTAGCCATGCAGCCTCTGCCACTACACGTTGTAACACAGAGACCTTCTGGTTGCAGTTTGGCCGCTGTATGATCTACGTCATGTCAGAACCGGTCCTCGGGGCCCGACCCATGGTCCTCATGATCCCCAAGGGGTCTCGGCTGAAGGCCAGCGTCGACAGGGTGTAAGTCGTCCTTCTTCACTATGGCAGTAAGAGCCTTCCGCGTGGTAAGGATCATTTTGTGTATTCCGGGATATGGGGTTTTGTGTCTTGTTGTGGGTTAGCACCGTTAAATTCCAATCGAGGTCTGGCGTGGGTTCGAGCAGTGAGAACATAGCGTGGGTCCGACAGTGACCAGTCAGGCAATGATCAATGTCTGGCAAGCTTAATCAAACCGTCATCTAAAACGTGGACTATCGCTAGGCAGACAGACACACATTAAGGCACAACAATGACGCGGGTTGGTTGATAAAAGTCAACACAGTGGCCACACCTGGAGGATTACATTCAGTCTTACACTACATACAGCCACACACACTCTCTTTCTCCCTCATCGATTATGATCCTTCAGAAGCCCTTCTTCCCTCCGTTAAATCCCGCTGTTGTGTGAGCCTATGACAAAGCAGAGGTTGCTCTGTCATCATCCCACTTGTTTTGGATTATTCAGTCTCACTTCATAACCAGGATCCACAGAACGTAACCTCTGGACAACACGACACTGCTAGGCTGGGAAATTATAACGTTAATGTTGCTGTGAGTTCGCGCTATAATCTGGCGTGTGCGTAACTCACGCGGGAGGGAGTCGACAGGAGGGATGGAGTGTCGTGTGGTCACGCTAGAGCTGACAGTGTGAGACTGACCCGCTGTCTCTCCCTCTATTGCCTGCAGGATTGTGAGTCTGGTTGAGATGGGCATCATGGATCACCTCATGATGCGCTCCTTGCCCAACGCCTCCGTCTGCATGAGTCCTCTGACGGCCGCCACCACCAGCCTTAGAACCCTCAAACTGGCTGACTTCTACGGAGTCTTCGCCATCTACTGCGGAGGTGAGGACAAGGATGCCCTTGGTTACGTTAAGTCAGGTGAGGTAAGGTTAGGCTAAGTTGGGCTCGGTTAGCTGAACAACCGAGTTTGTTAGTCATGATCACATGTAATACTCCTCAGAGGAAGAGGGACACAGAGAATATTGAAGTCAAGGACACATAGTACTGGGTTCAAGAAGGACACAGGGAATACTGGGGTCAAGAAGAAGATGGAGAAGGAACAGAGAGATGATAAAAGAGACAAGCAGAAACGATTGATACAGGAGAGGATGAGGTTAGGTTGACTAATACCAAAATGTTGGATGAAGGTGGGACAAAGATAGGGTCAACTGGAGGTCAAGGAGACAGAATGGCTAAGTTTACGTTAACTGGAGGTCAAGGAGACAGAATGGCTAAGTATATGTTACGTCTTGCCTACACTGGGATCATTTAAAGGCAGAGGTGTTGTCGATCTTCATCAGCTGCAACTGAGAGACAAACCAATTTGTTTATTGTTGTTCTCTAAGTGAGGCCGAGTGCACGTCTCAGAGCTGAGGTCACTTTTCTCTCGTCTTGCAGGCATCATACTGGCTTCCCTCAGCTTCGCCCTGGAGGTCATCCTGGCCACCCAGGGTGTCTAGAGAGATTGGACGAGCGACCCAGGTCAGCTAACCTGGGGTCAGAGGTGAAATCCAAGTCATCGAAACCGTCTGATGACCGAGTGAGACAAGGACATGATCATCGGGTTTCAGAGCCTCTCATAACTTAGTCACCAGCCCACCACCCACCAGGTGCTGACCCATTCACCAACCCACCACCTACCAACTGCTGACTCACTTATGTGTCACCTGCAGGTCATAGTTCAGGTGTCACCTGCAAGTGATGACCTAATTGTCGTCTGCTTTGGGGTAAATGAATTGCTTTGCATGACAAGAATCTGTAACCATCATGAACATACATATAACCGTGACTTCACTGAAATGAGCTTAATTACTACCTATGAAACCGATCTCTTCCACCTGTATTGGTCCATTAGTCTGATAAGCTTTATCTGTCCTTATCATTAAGTAACATTAACAGTCTCTAGTGTAGCACAGAAAAATCTACCAGCTCCACAGCTTCGATAGGACCCAACGGTCTGTCGCCCTTGTAATATCTTTGTATTCTTTACATTCCTCTCTTACATTAACCCTGTATGTACTCAACTGGTAATCATATTCTATTTCTTTATTAAATGTAAACCCTCTGAACCTGTATATCTCTGTACCTCCCGCTGTACCTGCTCACATCTGCACCGCCCAACTGGACAGCCAGGGAAGCGTCACAAAACAATTCACTCTTCACAGCCTCCGTCAACCTCGGCTCTTTAAGGAAGGAATCCGGGCAAGCGCTGGTGATCCTGGCGAGTTCTGGAAAAGATGATATGAAAGAAGACGGATGAAAATTCCCTGGTAAGGGTCACCTGGTGTCCCGTGCCCCCGAAGTGCCACTGACCTGGTCCCTGCAGGCGGAACGTCACGCCAGGTGCCTCAAGTTTTCAGCAGCTTGAGGGCTGAGGGGAGGAGGGGCTTTCGATGTCTTCAGTGCTGTATCGCATACTGTTCTCCTCTACAAGGCTTTTAATTTTCTATTAAAGAAAGGCCTAAGATATTTCTCGAAACCTTATAATAGAAGCCAGTTATGCTCTCCACCGAGCGAGGACTTCCCCTGCTGAGACCCCTATAGCAAACAGGTTCTCGATAACCTTAAAGTCTGAGTTATTAGGCTGCATTGACTTTAGGGGTGCAAAGGTCATAGGACCCCACACTCCTTGGGTCAGTGTGGGTAATCCCTCATTCCCCTTACTAATTTCAGGCGATTCTACAATCCACGAGTCAAACTGGGGAGTCACCTTAATCAACTGATTAAACCCTGATGATCTACTCCTTGGGTCAGAATCAAATGGTTCCCCGAATCGGTGGGTCAATCACGTGAGCTCCTTCACTCATTAGGAGAGTTCCTGTTACAACCTTGGTCTTTAGATCAATCATATAATCCTCTTACTATATCGACTTTAGTTGGGCGCCCTCCACTCCCTGTTCGAGGCCAGGTCACCTCTCCCCTTTGCCTCGTTATCTGATAAAAAAGACACTGATGTGTTTATGCTCGTGAGTGAGCAGTAATGTCTCAGCTGACGTGCTTTCTGATCAAGAGCCTGTGTACAGAGCTCTCAAGCCGTGAGGTGTGAGTAACGCATGTGAGCACTGGTGGTAATGTCGGTGCGCCAGCGCCACCTGCTGTACGCCAGTTGACGACGACGACCGCCCCAGCACCGGGGCCAGACCACGCTACCCGCTTCTTGACAGTCTCCTCGGCGATTGCTTTGCGTTTTAAGTTCTGCCGAACTTCTGCATTCTTATGGCCTCGCTAAAGAAAGGAAATTGGCAAATTCTACGATAAGACCGTTTGCAAGACGGTACATATAGAATCGAGTGCACCAAATATAAGGTCATTCCCACCAGACAAAACCCACTGAGAAACGTGGAAATTAAAAATGTCTTCTGAAAACCCCGAGAGAAAGTGTCAACTGACTGTGAACACCACCAAACACGCAAAAAGCACAATGGTGGAAGAAAAGGCATCCAGAGATAATTTCACCAACATTAAAACCACGATATTGCCTGCCAGGCAGACTAAACAACTCAAGGTGTTGGAGGATCACCAACAGACAACATCTGAGCCGGTACAGGATGTTGAAGGCAAACACCTGCGTAGCTTTGTGGAGGAAAACAAACTGCCATTTCTCCTTTTTAGACTTTGTTGTATCTTCGCCATTAGAAAAAAATATGGACGATACATAATGAGCAACGTCATGTTCATAACTTTCTATATACTGTGGGTTGTGTGGCCTCTGACTGGGTTTACTTTGGCTGTCTACAGCATTTCACTGTTCCCTGGTGAACAAAGTCAAGATAATATCCAGAGTAAAGTTATGCAAAGTTCTCTGTTTGTGCTGTGCTTTGGGGTTGTTCCAGCACTCCAAGCATACTCAATCAAGCTCATAAACAAATGCCTCCCCCAAGTTTTGGAGGACATTTCTTTGTTATGTTGCATAAAGGTGGGTTTTGAGACGCCCCTGAAGGTCTGCCGAATCGGTAAAATAAAGAAGTCCAAAGAGAAGCTCAAAAAAGCAGTACAAGGTGAGATTTCCTTGAGGCGGTGCACGGAGCCGGAGCGCCTCTTCCACTGGCTTCCTCTGTTCATGATCGTCGTCTCTGTCTTTGTCTTTCTAACAATCTGGATCATTGGGTTCCTCGTCATTTTGGATTTGGATATGTTGAAAAATGAATTTTCCCTTTTGTCAATCAATTTTGCATACCAGTGCCTCCCAGTTGTTACGACAGTTCTTGTCATTTTCCTCATCAAATGGCACATACAAGTATACCATAAGCTTCAAGTATCTTGCAACGATTCGTCTGCTACGTGGAGTAAGTCCCAGATCCACCTGCTCTGTAAGTACGTGAACAAACTGCAGGATATCTTTGCCCAGCAGAGTGGCGGGTTCTTCAGGTATACCTTGGGAATAAACATGATCACAATAACCTTCAGTGCAACCTTGTGTACCTCAAAGATTCTCGAGGACAGTAATAACTTCATCTACGTTCTACCTCTGATCTGTAGCGCCTTCATCCTTACCATCATCTGCGAGAACAGCTCGGTCCTCATGAATGAGGTGAGTGCGTCATGTTTCGGCAAATCCCACTTGCTGCTACCGATACTTTGATACAATAGCTTCATGACAACGACGAAGACAAATGTGACACACGTCCTTAACCAGCAGACCACCACTCTGTCTCAAAGGTATAATCGCTCTCGCCTCCCACAGCACGAGGAGCTGCTGCTGGTACTGAAAAACAAAATCAGACATCATCAACGTTCAGCTCACGACGGCCACTACGGGGACCTCCTGCTGCTCAGAGAGAATCTCCTCGAGTCACCACCTCAGGTAATTACCAGCGAGATGAGAATGGAAGCCTCTCACTTTGCATGACAGAATGTAATTTTCTATCAATCATCATCCTTACTCTGTAGGCTTGTTCACGCCAGATCAATAAGCTGAGTTTTCGTTTTCTCATGATCGTGTTTCACCGCTGGCGTTACAAGTGTTAGATCTAGGACAGTGGACGGTGACTGTAACGTCAATGCGTTACAAGAGGTAAAGCCAGGATCCTGAACAGTCTCTTACTGTTACAGATGATAGATCCTGGCCTACTAGATGTAATGTTACTGTTACAGTTGGCAGCCTAAGGGCTACTGGATAATGTTACTACCGTTACAGGTGGTAACGTGCGGAGGATACAGGTGTAGCCGAGGGCTGCTTGTGACTGTCTTTGGGTTCATCCTGTCCTACGCTGTGTTGTTCGACCAGATCGCCCATCCCCAGTCAAGCATCCAACAGGACTCCATCAACCACATCCTCCTTATCCTCAGGAACATGACCGGTGATAGTGAGTGCTTGAGCCAGTGCCTGGCCATCCCCTCACTATCACCGACTCGCAATCATCATTAAGGGTATGATGAATGATGGTGAAAACTTCAATATGGACCTCCGTGGTGGATGGCTAGCGTTGCTGACCACGACGAACTCACGGGCCGCCCGGGGGTCAAGTGTTAAATATGAACCTGCACAGACATGAATGAGACAAGTGCAATACTCCAGCAATCACAGAACCACGATGCTTACGTCTGCAGTTGTCTGAACGAAAGTTTACGGGGAAAACTCTTAATGACGTTGTGGCTAATGAAAGAAATTAGTAGTCGGTATGTTGAGGCAAAGCTGATTATCATTTACTGATTAATGAGACAGCACTCGCAAGATTGAGCACATAGGTTTGGTAGCAATTACAGGTAAAGATGTGATCATATCAGTCGACTGATTAAGTGATTATTGTAATCAGTGAAGCCATGACAAAAATTAATAAAGAAGGCAGACGATAACCAATCTGTGATTTAATGAGAGCCACACAAGATGGCAACGCTGTGCACCTCCCTGAGTACATCTAGTACTTCTGTCGTGGTTTTATTTTTGTTTCTACATTAGATAAACCCACAGAAACGGAAAATACAAAATACAGAGATAACTTGCTTACATATATGTTATAAAATGACCAAAGATAAGTGCAGTAGTAGACATTGTTAGCCTCAGCTGGAGCGCAAAAATCGACCCGAGTGAATCCAGCCAGGGTCACTGTCCTAGGTCAGCCTAGGTCACTGTTCCGGTGGGTCATTCCAGTTCTGCGCACCGGGTCAGCGTGATGGAACAGCATGGTGGGTCAGGCAGGATCAAGTAGAGGGTGCTGGGTCAAGCAGCCTATGGTATCGCCATCTCTGACCTAAGAAACGTCAGACTGTAGCCCATGCTCTAAAAACTCAACAGGTTGTTAGCAATAATGGTGTGCGGGCGGTGTATGGGTGGCGCGCGGGTGGGCGGCGCGGCGTGCAGGTGGGTGGTGTGGGAGGGAGGCCGAGCCAGGAGCGGGTGCCACCAGCCACCCGCACTTCGATAACAAGTGACGCGAGGATTACACGGGTCCCGCAGGCCTGTCATCCTCTCAGGTACCTCCACACACGCACACACCCATTCCCCTGAGGGCCTCGCCCCCTCTCGTGAGTACCTTCACAGGATCATGTAGCCCCGAGGGCCTCCTTAGCCTCCGGTGAGTATCTCCAATTCACTCATACCCCGCAAGGCCTCGGCCGTGCACCTATAAGAAGTACTCATAGCTCCAAGGGCCTCGCAGCTGGTGAGTACCTACAGAATACTCACCCCCCCCCCCCAGGGCCTCACCCGCTGGTGAGCTCCGACCCAAATACACTTGCGGTGAAACACTGCACTTATGAAAATTGGCTGGTGTTGGGGCTGACTAAGCTACCAGTCACATATAAGGTCAGAGCTGGACTCAGATTGAGTTTCCCAGGCTGGCAGGGGGAGGAGGGGAGGGGGAGGGGAGGGAGGGGGAGAGCAGCGCATTCTTGTACCCTCCTCTGGGAGGTTTTGGGGGGCTGCCTCCCCCTTCCTTCGCTTCAGTTCTGTCATAAATTTGCGGGAGGCGAAGCTTCCATCTGTGTCCAGCAGCCGGGAATCCTTGGACACTTTCATTCCTCATGCAGGAGGAATATGACCTGCCTGTGGCATCAGCTGTGGGTCTGGCAGCTTCCCGGCTCCAGTTGGGGAGAACAAGCAAAGGCTCCGCCACCTTCGCCACCACCACCGGCTTTTCCTCAATCTATTTTTAAAGGTTTGTACCGCGGGCCAGGTGTGTACCGCTCCTCGCTCTCACTTTAGCTGTGTACCCATTATCAGTCCTTGATTTCCGCTGCAGTAGCTATATAATAAAGTTTTAAGCCTCATTGTCTGATTCAAGGAAGAAATGCCCCAGAGATGAAACTCAGTGTGAGAGAAAACGTTTTGTGAATTAATAAACACGCGACATTTGGCATCTGCCACTGACTGTATAGTGGAGTCACCTGGCGGCGGGACCCGACACTGCCTGCGGGGGAGGACCACAGATTTCCTGGCATAGCATGTCTTGAGCTGGACATATCTCAAAAGATAAACTCTCTTACTGCGGGTCAGGCAAAACATAAATACATATCACGGGGTTTAGCACGGGAAAAAAAAAAATATGAAATAATGCAACACACGATGGTATATGAGACAAGCGCTGATGAAGAGCCCAAATAGTTGTGGCAGCACAAGGAAGAAGGCTGGTGATGCCCTTGGAGCGTGAATGCACCGTGTGGTTGAGGGTTGGGTGGTGACGAAGCCCCGAGTGATGAAGCCCTTGATGCTTCACCTACCGCAGCCTCGAACATTTCTCTGATATAATTCTTGGCTTCATGGTCAGCTGCTGGGTTGGGTAGGAAGTTATGGCTCTCGTTGTTTGTCACATTGTTCCACTTTGTCAAGGTCGCCAAGCAGTTTGTCTCCGAAGGGTACATGAGTGTTCTCTTTTTCTTTCCTCTCTCTTCTCTCTCTCTGTTTATCTGTCTGTCTCTCTGTGTGTATGTGTTCTTTATGTGTCTGTCTCCGGCCGGCTGTGACCGTGTAATCTGCAGGAATCAGAGCACTGAGCACGTCTACCCGGAAGACCTGGTCTGCACCCCGGAAAGGACACGGTGCTGTCTCGTTCCCTCGGAGACCCCTGCCACGTGCCGGCCGCAGCCTGCGCCCTCCGGAACATTGTGGATATGCTCAACCATGTCCAGCGGCGGCCGATGAGGAGGTTACAGCCTGGTGGGAGACGCACAGAATGGCGGCACATCTTTTCGCTTGCGCTGGCTGCCTCCCGCACCCTAGATCCTCAGGTGATGAGCCGCCGCCGCCCTAAAGGTCGTCGTGGTCGCAGTCTGCGGCAGCCCCGCAGCAGCTCGAGGACTAGCAACCTAGTTTTTTAGTAGCCTTACTTTCCTGCAGCCTAGCCTTCCTGTGGCATAGCCTTCCCTTGGCCTAGCCTTGCCCTTACGCCAATCGTTACACAGTAATGTGTAAACACAGTGTTTGTTTATGCCCCTATCAAACACTCGAGAGGAGCTCATGATTCATGGCCCGTTATACTCGCATGTTTCATTTACCATGAACTCTCCTCAGGGCCGAGTATGACTCATGACACACAATTTAAACACCACAGTCCTTATGAATAAAACAACTGTCGTTTCTGCCCTCAAAATAAATGACAAGTATTAAACAATTGCCCCAGACTGTGTTGGATCAGATCTTGAGATCTTGCCTGTCTCACTAGACACGTTCCTTCTTGTGTCTCGTCTGGCTCAATCCTCCATAGGTCAGCCAACATCAGTGGGAAGCAAGTCCCTTCATTTAGAGTCGATTGGTGTTTACTGAGGAGAGCTGTGTATAGCAGTGATAAGTACAGAGCACTGTAATGGTGCTATGCATATCAGCTTATGATGTATAGCTGAGTGAGGTTGTAACAGCATTGCTATGTATGCCAGTGGTATGTAAACGAACCACGTGAGTGTACTGGCGTCCGTCATGTCATGGCATTTACCAGTACACAGCAGCGTATAGCAGACTGGAGACCTATGCAACAATGTGCAGTATAGTACAGCATTGCATGTGGCGACAAAGAGGCGCATAACCGTGTATAGCCACAGCAATACTAAGTATTCTGCAAGAGTATAGTAGTTAATAGCATTACAGAGCAGGGTTCAGTACAGCACAACAGGTTACACAGTGCATAGCAATGAAAACCAGCGAATACCTACGAAATGCAGTTATTACTCGTACATAGTAGTGTAGAGGACTCTGTGTGTGTGTGTGTGTGTGTGTGTGTGTATGTGTGTAGCAAAACAGAGGAGAGAGTGGACTTCGATAGGCAGACGATGACCTTGTAGACCCTGCCAAATCTGGTCCAGTTTGTGGGGCGCTACCACGCTACCAAACTGCCACACCGCAACGCTGCCACACTGCGACACTACCGCACTACAAAACTGCCACACTACAGCACTACCACAAAACAGAACTGCCGAAGTACATCCTTACGTGTGCACACGGACCAAGTGACGAGGTAACATGTATAAGCTCGGAGCCTCGTTTGTGTGCAACTCCAGTAAGACGTTCTGGTATCTATAAATGAACACCAGTCAGTTGACAGTCTATATACGTCCTGTCCTGGAGCATCTCCCTCCCAGTGTCCACTTTAAGACGTCATCTTCCCGGTTCTCTGGACACTTGCTCCTTCATACCAACACGCTGGATCAGCATGATCATTTTTCTTTCCTGTTTGAGTGTGCTGTGACCTTCTGACCCGGGGGATGGTGGTCACGGGCCAGCCAGCACCCGGAGGGAGTGTGTATGATCTGGCTCGACGACTGGTTTGTAGACCATGGAGGACGACTGACCCTGAACGACGACTTCTGACAGTGTATCATGGACGACCAGTCTGTGGACCATAGGCGACCAGTGACTGAAGACCATGAACGACTGATTGTGGACCCTGAACGACATGAGAATGACGAACTCGTTTATTCAGTACACACTGCTTCAGTCTTTCTTTTCACCTTTGTTATTTTCAATAATTCTTTTGCGCTCGTGTGTCAAAGTATAGTTATCGTATGTCTTAAACGTCAAGTGGAATCATGATAAAAACGAAGCAGCCAGGGCAAGTGGTGAGGTCAGACAGTGACGGGGGAAGGGAACAAGTGAGGCAATAACCGATCGCTTTTCTGTCCATTTTTCTCTTCTGTCCATTTTTCCTCTTGTCTTCCTTTACGAACGTTGATTACTGTATAGAATAGATGCTAAAGTTGATAGACGACGACGAGACATTGTCTCCTCCGAGGGGATAACGTGTGGCACCATCCACCTGTGCAGGATGGAGACAGATGGCTTTGTAAACAAGCCTCCTTTTGGACCGCGACATGATCACCTGATCTTTCCGAAAATCACTCTACGGGTTGATGAAATCCACGGAAGTAAATATCACACTAATATTTCTCTGGTCAAGTACTGAGGACCGTATGTATGGGGAGGCACACTACAGGTCCTCTAAAGTGTTGTCTGAGGAGTGAATTGTTCCCCACCGGCAACAGACCGGAACAACTGGGAACCGGGCCCGGTGGGGAGTACCGTGTTAAAACCGGGTTAGGGTCTCGTGCAAACGGCGGAAACCAGGAAACGCCAGTGAACAGAGAAGCAAAAAGTAAACAACATTTCGATTCAACTGGTAGAGACAAACAACAGAACTGCCAGCAGTGAAAAATAGTGGACAACGGTGCCACTCAATGAACAACAGTGAGCGGCAGTTTCCAACGGGAAAAAGGATGAGAATTTAGACAACAGTGAATAATGACCGGGTGAAAAATTTAAAGCAGACATCAACCACAAAGACAATAGAGAGTAGCAACAGGAGAGAACACGGAAGGAAGACTGAAACGAAGAGAAAGAAGAAAAGCGCGAGCAGAGAAAGAATGATGAAACAGACAACGGGGAAGAATATGGAATGATAAACAAAGAATTAGGTACACCAGGGAAGAATGAAGAAGAAAGGGAGTAATGAACAGAAGATCAGGAGAAGCGAATGAGGAAATCTGGCTTAAGACTTTGGTTAATCTTCGTGTGATGCGGGGAAACCTTGGACCAGCTTCTTCTCACGCATGTCGCACTCACACTCGCACTCACTGACATGTACACACATTCCGCGCGAAGGACAAACTGTTCCCCCGGGAGGGTCACCTTACAACAATACTTTACGAAGAATATTGTCTGATGATGTAGTCAGGACGGTGAGGGCCTCTGGCTCGGTGCTGACGGTTCTCTTACTGTAACACAAGATGCAATGTATGGCAAGGCTGAAATATCTTCCTCATGAGATTAAGACGCAAAAAAACTTGGCAGAGCTACAAATTCATATATAATGTGTGTGTGTGTGTGTGTTTTTGTGTGTGTGAGTAGATGAATAAATGAATAACGGTTTATTGGATTTAGGCAACAATTCGGCCGAAAGTACACAGTTAAGGTTGTTACATATATCACAGAACTGGGAGGTCATGGTAGTGACTTGTTAATTAATCATAAGGGAGTTAATGGCGTGCAAAAGGGTAAAGGTTACTGTTTTGTCAATACATAGTGTTATTTTGTCCGGCAGAGCACAGGAAGGAAATGCCATATTTCCTTCTCATTACGGAAGACAAAAGAAAGAAGATGGAGGAGGCACGATCAGGTAGGGATGACGAGAGGACGAAGGGGGAGAAAGGTGATGGTGGTAGATGGGGAAAGTGGCTGGGTGATTCAGGTGGCAGGTTCTGGAGGAGCAAGTGGAGCCTACAGGTTCAGTGTGGGATGGTGGATGTAGCCTCCTGAGACTATGTGACGATGTGTGGCTCGGGGTAGAGGCGGAGGGTAGCACGCAGGATCGTCATGCTGGGGTTGAATGGATCGAAGTATTGTTCAGACGGGAACAAGAACGATGGATGTCGAAATCTCTAATGAATGGAGCCACGGCGAGAAGCGCTGGGGAATGAAAGTGGTGGAGATCCGTCATTTTTCGAGCTGTCTCGGTAACTCCTGACGCGCAAGAATTCATCCTTATGTGTAAGAGGAGAGAGACGTAGGTTTCCAAGGCTGTACGGTCTCCCCACCTCCGCTTGATGATGTGTAGCACCTCACCGCAGCCGGGTTGATTGGCTCATTATCTAACCTTGGCACCTGAAGCTAAACGTCGGGTTCCGAGAAGCAATGAAACTGCCATGCCTTCACACGGCACACTGTCATCGCGTCAGTATAACTCCCGCCACGTAGACTCAAACCCTTACCTCGCGTTAACCCTGACACAGATGATGGCAGCTGTGTGAAAAAAATAATCTTACCAGCGCCACCCCAGCCCCACACACACACACACACACACATACACACCTGATGACCTAGTCCGACAAAAACCTAGCAGACCCTGCCTTACCTAACTGGTCGACTAGTGAAATACCTGGCCCTGGAAGCAACGGCGTGGTTGATGGTCTGTGTCCTGGTAGCCAGGCCAGGTCCCGCTGCCCCCACCACCCAGCGCAGCGCCGGAGGAACGCGCCCTTCAAGCCGAGAGGTGCACAAAGGCGCTCTTCATGGCGTCCCGGAGCAGAGCCAGCACCTCACGGGTGCTCTCCACCTCCGTATCTGAAAACATTAAAGTCACAATAAACCTTGAGGACTTGTCCTCATCCTTAGTTTTTAGTCTGATCGAATTTAGTGCGTCGATCAGTCCCCCCTGTTGCCTAACCTAGCGTCTTCTCGAATCTAAAATTCTCCTAAAAAGTTACAGACATATTTTCACTAATATTCCATCTAAACTAAACAAAATAACTTTTCTTTTTTTTTTCGGCTGACAGTTTTAGACGCAAGAAACAGACATTAACGTACAACTTCCTGTTCAGCAGACACTGGCGACACTGTCTGGTAAAATGGGCGATTTTATATATTCCTTTTGCCGTGCACACGTCAACGAAAAGCACCCAGAGAACTAGGTCGCAAGTATTTTATCAACTTTAAGGCACTAGACATAATCCGTCTTCAAGAAATTGCCTGGTTACTCACCCTTCTAAAAACAAAACTACAGACCATTGAAAACAGAGCACTCATAATGATAACCGTTTGCTTAACAACCACAGACTTTGAAAACCTGCATAACGAAACACGAGTACTTCCAGTACAGTCCCCTACACAACATGCTTGGCACCTACCTAGTTCCATGCAACAGCGTTGGTCCCCTTCCACCCGAGTCACTCATAACCGCCCA
This sequence comes from Panulirus argus, assembly GCA_038088735.1. NCBI lineage: Eukaryota > Metazoa > Arthropoda > Malacostraca > Decapoda > Palinuridae > Panulirus > Panulirus argus. Next base: position 4,660 of record JAYMFT010375847.1, on the reverse strand, counting down.
AAAATCATACAGAAATGAAAAAGAACTCGTGTTAGCTGCCTGTACTGAGCCCCTAGTAAACGCCAGAGTGACGAAAGACACTCACGTGGAAATGACCCAACAAACGGTGTACAGCCGTCCTCCCAAAACCATAACTCCATTCCACTAGACATACACCCATCCGAAACGGCACTCGCTAGACAAACACGGGTCACTTTTTTTTACTTATACGTCTACACTCTGGACACCATCCGTACCTTCAGCATTACAAACAACGATACAGCGTATCAGAGGACCCTTCATGCACAAGATGACTTGTCCAGCACCCCGCTGCTTCACTTCCTCCAGTTGTTGCAGTGTGTGCAGCGGTGTATCTTGCATTCTACGGCAAGGTAGTGGCACAGGTGGTGCTGCAAAGGTCAGCTGGTGGCACAGCTGGTGTTATTTAGGTCGTGTGATGTTACAAAGGCGTCTTTGACGTGTGAGGCGCATCATCTCTGCCTGCAGCAGGCTGGCACCTGGTGCGTTACGGGGGCTGCCGGACCCTTGACCCGTGTCCAGCCGCTGGGAGAAGCAGGCCCGGTATGGTGGGAGGGGCTTCCTGGGGGTGGAGGGTGGCCGTGAGTGGAACAGGAAGGTGGAGGGAGGCTTAAGGAGGAGGGAAATGGAGGGAAAACCTTAGGAAGGGGTAGGGAGGGTGGATGGTCTGGCGACCATGGGGAGGGGGAAGAATCTGTAGCATCTGCCAACAAACTGAGCGTTGCTGCCGCTGCTCCCACACACACACACACACACACACACACACACACACACACACCAGAACTGGTCTCGTACTTGAATGTGTTTGCAGGCGATGCCATCGGTCACTAGAAAAGTGAAAAGCAATGATGATTGCATCAACTTACAAAGGAACCAAGACAGACTCCAACATTGGTCTGATACGTGGATGATGAAATTCAACCCGAAAGAATGCAATGGGGATGGGACGCCGGGGAAGAAGTCCTCGATGTGAATACCATCCGGCAGGAAAGAACCTGCGGAAATCTATAATTATGCGAGCGGGACTTGGGAGTAGACATCATCTCTAACTTGTCGCCAGAGAGTCCCACGTAAGGGGTACAGTAAAGGGGAGAAACTGTCTGCTGGAAAATATGAAAACAGTTTTCAAGGTGATATTCCACATCTTGTATGAATCCTACGCTGGGTCAAAACTAGCAATTGTTTCTCAGGTTGGGTCACCGCGCTTACAGAGGCGCAAGGAAGTGACAGAGAAGGTTCAGAAAAGTGCAACGAGGATGGTACCAGAATTAAGAGAGCCGAGTTACAGGGAAATGTTAGAGGACTTGAATTTGTCTAAGTAAGGGGCGACCTGATTACTACCTTTGAGTTTCTAAACTTGCGAATGGTTCTCTGGAAGGTGCGCGGACAGAATAACCAGAGGCTATAACATGGAACTATCAAAAACATGTTAGAAAAGATACTTTTATACTTTATAATATACAACTATTACATGAATGGAGTAAACTGAATTATGGGACCGTCAGTGTGGACAGATTATATTAGTTTAAAAACTTGTTCAAGAGATGGGGCACCACGAGGCTAGAACTCCCTCTCCCCATAGTACAAATAGGTAATAACACACACACACACACCGTTGGCAGAACAAACTGCCGTCGACTCTACAGGGTTCATATCTCCCTTGTCTTCCTTCTCGAGTCCATTCTGCATTCCAGTTTCACTATCCTCTGGGACCTGGATGACCCCGCTTCTGGCTGTGTGCGTGTGTGTTTGAACGTGTGTGTGTAGGCGAATGTGCGGGAGTATGCGTGTATGTGGGAGCGTGTGCGAGCCTGGAAGCGTCCGCGTAGGCGTACACAACGGAGGGAGAAGCCGAGGTGAGCAGCGACCGTGACAAGTGCCGTGGATGCGGTTTGAGACCCGTCGAGCGGCGGCCATGGCCGACCAAAGCAAACATTATCTACCGGTTTTAAAGATATGCCTCAAAAATTACTTCTTTTTGGTAAAACATACCGTGGATATATATATATATATATATATATATATATATATATATATATATATATCAAACAACTGGTCTCGCAACATCCCCTGTAAGCGATCGAATTAAGGTTGCGGAGACCTGCCTGTATAAGCCAGCGTGAAAATATTTGGCGATATAGATAACCATATCTCTTGTGTAGACTCGTCCATTTGAATTGTAACAGAGTGATTAAAGATATAATTTTCCACATCTGCAGCTTCCATCACAGGCCCAGCTTCCTTAAAATACTTGACGTATATACATGACAAAAAATCACCTGGCGCTTACAAAGAAAAAAAAATGCTGACATGTTTAAATCAACTCATGAAAATATCAACCACAAATTTTGTAACAATCAATATATAGAAGCAGCGCCGTGTGCTCCCCTTGTGGAAAGCCCGCCACAACAGGTGGGGTCCAGACGATCAAAACAAGAAACCTCAAAAGTGGATTCATATTCACGCATATTTTACCACAAGCTATGCATCTATGTTTACAGACTTTCACTGCCATGCCAGAACCACAAACTGACATAAACTTAACAGAATTACAATGAAAAAGTTAAACTAGACGCCATCCCAGCTGCTCCGCTGCAGCCGTGAAGTTATAAAGGCAACTTATGAATGGTTCGAGTTGCGTGCAGGATGGGTCGCGTTCCGCCCGGCTGGTGAGGAACTTTTTATGAATGAGTTGAGTCGTGTTCAGAGGAGGCTGTGGCAGAGCGTCAGGGAGATGATATTATAGTGTCTATGAATGGGTTTAAGTATCACATGTAAAATGAGAAAATTCGAAGCGGATTCGATTGTTGATACGAAGTCAAAGAGTTATGTTTCGTCGGGTCGTGGTAAGGGTTTATCTAGTCTAAAATTAACGATGCTTCAAGACCCCTGGAGATGAAGCCAAGCAGATATAAAAAGGTCTTCATAAAATGTATTGTAAATTAAATGAAGAGAAAATATAGAGACACAGTCTGCAGATGTTAGCCTGGGTTTACAGCCTGGAGAGGGTCATTCACGGGGGTTATTTGTAAGATTTATCGTCGTCTTCCTGAAGGCAAATGTTTTCTTTAGCCAGGTGGAGTATCAGCTTACGGGACCTGACTCCAACGAGAGAGAGAGAGAGAGAGAGAGAGAGAGAGAGAGCGTCCTTGCAGTACTTCCCGCTACCTCCCGTAAGTCGGCCGTGACCCAAAACTCTTCCAAAAATACCTGAGACACGGCTTTACCCCGGCTGTCCGGGTACACCTGGGGCCGAGGCTAGCGGCCTCTCCCTCCCTCCCTCTCTCTCTTCAGTAAATATAAGTTTGCTTCATCAAGTAACCATTTCATAACCTCAAAATCCTCTCTTCTGCCTTTAAATCTACTGCAAGACTCCAACTACACTCTCGCTCTTTGAGATTTGAATAGATGTTTAGGATATACCGAAAGTGCTTTAGAATTATGTAAATACTCTCGTATGTCTTAAGTTCTATATCATCTATCCATCTCTTATATCTTTCAATCGCAACCTTGTCTTCTTATCAACTAATTAAAAGTCACAATAACGTTTTGGCTGCGAACATCTTGTGAATCCGTGTGAACTTTACATGTGAACTGGTAGGCTTCATGAACACCATGGCAGGCTTCAGCACCATCCTGGAGGCTTCAATACTGCTCTGGTTGGCTTCAGCATCGTCCAACCAGACTTTGACACCTTCTGACAGACTTCAGCACCGCCTGATAGACTTCAACACCTGGTAGACCTCAGCCCGCCTTAAAGTTCCGGCTGGTAGATGTCAGCACCACCTTGCTAGGTTTCAGCACCGCCCTGCTTGGCTTCAGCACCATCGTGGTAGGTTTCGACAAAAGTGGGCCACCATTATTTCTGAGTAGGTTCCTCAGCTGACATCCTAATGTAACGGCCACTGTGGCAGGCCCCAAGAGCTGTTTTTGCACAAGCTGGGGCGTTAAGAAGGTAAAGATGAAAGGGAGGAGGGGGCATTTCCTTCAGAAATAAGCTGGTCGGCCTTGACAGCAACGGCCGACGGGGGTCAAAAGCTTGATGAGGAAGCTTTTACACGTCAAGTTTAACATGTGTCGTTACGCAGGTGTCATATCATGGACGAGTGTCGCAACACTTAAAGTGATAGGCCCAAATCCGTCAAGTGGTACAGTCATCAAGTGGTAGGTGGTAGTCATTAGGTGGCAGGTGGTGGTCATCAAATAGTAGGCAGTAGTCACCAAGGGGTAGGTGGTGGTCAAGTCATCAAGTGGTAGGTGGTGGTCAAGTGGTTAAGTGGTACACCGTCAAGGAGCAAGTGATCTAACTTCTTGTAAAGCTGAATGGACGCCAGCGTGGACGCAATTGGAGACAAACAGAAGGTGTCGCCTCTCGTGGTCGTCAGCGGTGTGGTGGTGGTAGAGGGAGGGGAGATAGGAGCCCCCCTTCTGGGAGGGTGGGGGAGGTAGAGATGGTGACGAGGGAGGGGAGGGAAGGTAGGCGAGACTGGAGGGAAGAAACAGAGTAGGGTTTCTTTCCGGAGATATTTTCAGACTTACTTACCTAAGACCCTCTCTATCACTGTCAAGAGAGAGATAGAGAGAGAGAGAGAGAGAGAGAGAGAGAGAGAGAGAGAGAGAGAGAGAGAGAGAGAGAGAGAGA
>JAYMFT010375837.1:0-21077 GCA_038088735.1 Panulirus argus | reverse complement strand
TCTCTCTCTCTCTCTCTCTCTCTCTCTCTCTCTCTCTCTCTCTCTCTCTCTCTCTCTCTCTCTCTCTCTCTTGGGCTATTGTTGTTTCCCCGCCATATTGCTCCTGCTGCCCTTGAACCCAGATATAAACCAAGCATCATCACCTATATAAACTCACGTAAGACACGTAGTATAGTTTTTCCTCATCCATATTGCTGAATATTTCTTTTTTATAAACTTTATTTAAGTTCATACGTATAGCGTTAATGGGCACGCGTGGGCGGTTGGGGGTTCCAGATACAGGATGGATATTTTTCAGGGTTGCGCGGTCGCTGGCGGACAGGAAATCGCGCTGCGCTTAAAAAGAAAAACCATCCCGCATGACTCAGAGAGGAGTGTGGGAAACGCCTCTTGACACCCACCGTCGTAGTTCCAACCATTTTATTGTGAAATAATAAAAAAGTGATAAGAAGTAAAAGAGAATAATTGTTGAGAGAAGAACGAAGTAGCGACAAAATGATTGTGGAAGTATAGGAGTGGATGACAAGACATGCAAATGGAGACGGGAACGGCGATGGGGCGTGGCGGGATATACTGTAGAAGTCTCCATTGGGGCAGGAGGACGCACCGTGCGGTCTAGGGAGTCAGAATTATGTAACTTCGATGCTTTCAAAGCTGAATTGTGAGGCATAATTAGCATCCTATTTTTCAGTTCCCCAAAGATGAACAGAGTGAATAGTTAAAGAAGAACCCGGAGCAGACTCTAACAAGATGAGTTTAAGCTGGATATATGAATATGAATTAGGAATACATTAACCCGGGCTGTCATTAGCTGCACAAGTGGTTGTGAAGAACCTGAGTGGGTGTTGACAATTACTCGGCCAGTTGCGTCCAGGTCGGAAGATCCTTCTCAGCACTCAGTAGTGCTTTACAGACACACCGTATGTAAGATGAAATTGAAGTGTATGTGTTATTTTATAATTACCCCTGCACCAGTTTCTATATATATATATATATATTTTTTTTTTTGGGGGGGTTAGCTGAGATGGCATGTCTGTGTGTGTGTGTGTGTGTGCGCGCGCCATACGTAAAGTATGACTTCACATTTGCAGAAAAATTTGTTCAGTGATGTAAAACTCAGTTTTACATTGCCGGTTACTGGATGCATCAGGTGATGACTATTTGTTTTTTACGGGGAGAGTTTTATAATGGTGATGCCACGTTTTCTTAACTTTGTATATATTTACCATACCTTTACTCCTACGTATGTACACACACACACACACACACACACACATATCCTTGCGTATGCCAGGTACCCATTCTATCGACCAGCCCCTAGGGGAGGATGAACTGCTGGGTGAACAGTGGACCAGGATTCGAACCTTTGCGGGTTTGATCTCAGGCTGCCCATGCATGCATGATGCCAGTAACGCTAACAGCGTCATCATTATTAGTATTATTTACTTATGTATCTTTAGTTTTGTGTATAAAGCTTGTAGCTTTAAATCTGTTGGAAATGAGTTTTAGGAACTTGTCACATGCTTGGAGTACTTATGACTGAAAGTTCACATTGTCAACCAGCAAACTGAAATATTTACCGGTGGGAAATTAACATGGCTTACCGATTATACCGAAACATAAAAAAAGAATCGATAACGCCCTAAGCAGCGCTGAACTCAGCCATTTATTGAAAAATTGCTGGTCGAACATTGATACGGAGCGCGTTTTACCCCATTGCCGTCCCCGGATGTAACCCCTTCTGATATTCATTATCAGCATAACGGCTTATCTATAACGCTGGACTCGCATCATTTCTTTTTTATCTTCCTAGATCTTCGACGCGTTGATATGCTAAAGGGAGACTGGTCATTGGGCTGCCAGGAATAAAGAACAGTCGCTGACGGACGACACTGCCATGGATCCACCGGTCACTGGGCGGATTCGCCCGTGTCCCCAGCCGTCCTCGGGCAGAAGATGCATCACCCTGGACATCGCTAATTTACCTCCCGCCGGGGCAGTTCCTCAAACCAATTCATTTGTCTAGTTATTACACTCCTTGAGATTGGTAACGAACCGTGGCTACCTGCAGGCTACTGATTCCGTCGTGCTGTGCCACAAGGGCCATGTCCGCGATGCCTGTAATCTCTCGTTCTACCTACCTTGGTTTTGTAGAGTGTAGAGCTGGGGTGGTTTGGCGCCGAGCTGTTGTGGCGGTGGTGCGGGCTGGTGCGGCGGCTCGCGGGGAGTGAGGCCGGGGCTGGTGGCGTCGCGGCCAAGCGCTGCCGCCGCCGGCCGGCCGGCCGCTCCCCATATCACAACACAGAAAGCACCGGAGATTTCAACACCATGCGAACGATTTTAATATGTTTAGGAGCGTTGGCGTTCTACCATTTTATTTTGTTCATGGACTGACAAAGTGTAGAGGGATGTGATAAATGCAGCTATTGGTTGATTTTACTTAAAATATAAACAGTTGTAGAATTTGATAGACGCCTACGTATTAGCCACAATCCACATAGATACACCAAGAAAGGGGAAAAGACTGACATCACTGTCCTGGAATTAAAGGAGCGTGTGTGGTGATGATGTCACCGGCGGTGAGTTCTAGCTAAATGTTCGCTCGACCTTCGTGAAGTGTTTTATGGAGCACAGACTCATGACCAGCCCCTTGCCGCCACCCACACTCGCTTGTGACTCATATTCTAGAGTTCCCCTCCACCTTGTCATCACCGCTTCTTCATCCTATCCCCAACAACGCCACCATCACAACCTGAGTTACAACCCACGAGGGCGGGACAATCCACAACTCTGACGCATCTCCACGAGCTCAGAGGGTGCGAAGAACCTCAACAAGTGCGGTACCAGCTATACCTCGTGGGTGGAGCGAGCAGCTTGGAGATGGGTGAAGCCATCAGTTTTTACCAACTCTGAGAGAGAGTGATAATGGGAGACTTTATACTAACACGTGGATTCCTAATGAGCCGTGAAAACGGTAACATCGAACAGCTAGGCCTTCGATATGGGGAGATGTGAGGAAGCATTTTCTTTAGCAAGAGCTGTCGACATGTGGAACAAGCTGGAGAAGAGGAAGTAGAATGCGGGTACCATTGGCCGTGAAAGAGAACACTTAAGGGGCCGTAAACAGGTCGGAAAAAGGGGGTATTCCTTTCTCTCTCGTGCTTAGTATCTTTATTAAATATTTTTTTTTAGGAATAGATTACAATGAGTTAAATAAAAAAAATATATAAAAAAAAAGCCTGGAGAAGAGAGAGGGCATTTATAGGTCGTAGAGCCCACCACATCTACAACCAATACGTCGCAAAACTCTCATAGCCCACCACATCTACAACTGTCATCACATCATAAAACTCCATCATAGCCCATGACATCAAACTCCATCATATATGGTCCACCTCATCTACAACCATCATCGCATCATAAAACTCCATCATAACTCACATCTACAACCATCATCACATAACTCTTTCATAGCCCACAACCATCATCACTGTACAAAACTGTCATAATCCACTACTTCTATACTCATCATCACATGACAAAACTCCCATCATACCTCATTACATCAATAACTATCATCACATAACAAAACCCCCGTAGCCCACTTCATTTATGTTATCACAACTCCATCATAGCCCACTATATTTATATCTTATCACAACTCCATCATAGCCCACCACATCTGTTATCACAACTCCACATAGCCCACCACATATACAACCACCATCTCAAAACGCCAGCTTAGCCCAACCACATCTATAACAATCATCACATGAAACTCCATCATAGCCCAGCACATGTGTAACTATCACCACTTCACAAAACTCCATTATAAATCCCACCACATGTACAACAGTGATCCCATAACAAAGCTCCATCAGAGACCTCTGCAAGCACGGACATCCACGAGAATGACCAGTACACACCCTTACCAATACATAGTCCTTCGCCACAAGTTCACCACCGTATAACATCTTCCCTTCCTCAGAAACCACAGCCCCATTACCAGAACCTGCCAACCAGAACCTCACCTGCATCAATCCTCGGGGGCTTTCCATTGTATCATTCGACGATACTACGTCATAGATAAAACTTCGATTAGACAATAAACACTTTCTTACGCCTATGATTTATAGTATATGCACCTTCTTAGTTGCACATAAAGTTTCCTGGTATTTCACCTTATCTTTTTACCTTTGTTTTAGTCTCACTGGCCTGTTTCTCATCTCTTCCACTATCAGAAACAGCCTCAAAAGGATCCAATAATCTCTTGAAGTTTGCATTCCTCTTAGTATTTGTTTGTTGTAAGCACATACAAAGATATAAAGACTCGTAGGATCTTGTTTCACATCTGCTTCTAGATTCTGATTTTGATGTTGTTGTCTTTCAACACTTGTAAACAACACTTAACCACCTTATAAGAATACAAGATAGCTTTACTGTATCTAGTGTGAAACACCTTCACACATTTATTTCATTTGAATCATTAACAAACTACCTTGCTCTTTCATTGCACCTGTGTTAGTTTTTTTCATCTGACTGCTTTTTTTTTTGGTTTAACTGTAACTGATCTGAAGATTTATGAAACTTAAATATCCTCTTAAAATGCAGGGCAGCAGTTCTGAACTACCTTAGGAAGCTGGGCGTCCCTATCCCTTTCACTAGTCTGTGGTGTTGAAGTTGTGAACTTAAGTGACTATTCACCGAAAAGTGCATTTGGTTTCATTTGTTAGAGGTTCCTGCAGTCACTTTTGACAAGAGATGCAGGTTTGTGTGGGTGAGTGGAATGCAAGGAACAAAGATGAGTGTAATATGAATGAAGTTGGAGACACTCTTGGAAGGGGAAATTAGATTTATAATTGTGTAGAGGTAATGGAACCTTCGAGAGGAATGAAGGCATGCATGATGATACAGATGCCAGAGAAGGTGCTGTGTTTTAACGAAGAATGAGTAGCTTGAATATTGTTTGATTGTAGATGTGCAATCGCAAAATGGAATAAGAATACATGTAATGACTGCACATGCACCTATGTAATGTTAGGGAAGAGATGGTTAAAGATGTCTTCATTTGCTTTATGACTGTATAAAGGCAGTTATTGTTCCACTGTTTAAAGGACAGGGGAGCAAAACCAACTGTAAGAATTGCAGAGAAATAGGTGTCCTCTGCATGGCTAGCAAGGATTATGATAGGTTAGTGATTCATCTTATTAAAAGATTGATGTCTCTTTGTTGATGAGCACAAAGGTAGATTTAGGAAGGAATAAGGGAATAGAACCAAATTTTTTGTTCATAGGTAAACATCAGAGGAAGTTCTTAAGAAAAGCAGTTAAGTGTATGCAGCACTTATTCAATTAGAAATTATATATGATAAAATGAATAAGAAGGCCTCATGGAATATTGAGTCTCTATGAGGGCTGGAAATTTTAATTCCATTAAGAGCTTCTCTAGTGGAAGTAATGTATGCATAAGTAGTGGCATAAGTGAGTATTGTCTGTGAATCTGTGTTTGAAATCCATATGGGAGTGCATCAACATTTTAAGGCACCGTGGTTATTTTGTGTTTTATGGATGGCACATTATTATGATGAGCAAGGTAGGGTGACTGTGGTGTTAAATCACAAAGAATCAAAGTTGCCAAAGTCATTGTATCCACATAATGCTTTTACTAGCCAAATCAAAAGAAAGATTGGATGGAGTGGCACACTGCTTTGCTGTTGTATATAAAAGTAGGTTGCTGAAGAAAGGCTTGAGATGAAAATATTGTGAAAAACATAGTTGTGGGTGAGTTTAGATATTCATAAAACAAATTCAGTAAGGATGATGATGAGAAATTTGAAGTACATTATTACCAGGGAGGATAGATAGGAGGGTAATGTGAAAATGTTATGTGATGCAATTAGAAAGGCACATGGATAAGCCCTTGAGGATGTTGTGCCCATGTAGAAGGTATAGCCGAAAACAGATGGGTCGGGAAGATATAAAGTGGTACAGTAAAGATATAAGGAGGAAAGCCAAACCATAGAAGAGATGAGTAGATGCAGTGAGAAATAGTTAAGTCTGGCAGTACTTAAACTGATTCTAGAAAAGTTACTGGGTATCAAATGAAATGGAAGAATTTTGTGAATAAAGATGTTTGTGCCCTAAACAAGTAAACAGTGTGGAAAATAAAAAAGTAATGAGCACTTTTAACAAGTGCATAGTCCATTTTTAACTCACTGAGGACATGTGTGAGTGGCTTCAGTGGCTGTGTACTTGATCCACTCACAAATATGGGAATGGAGCTAATGATCGTATATAAAAATACAAATAGAAAAGACATTTCATCTTGATTTTTTTTACACCCTCAAACTTTGTTCATGATGTCACTGAAAAAAATACTTCACAGAATTATTCTTTCCACTTTTCCCAACAGCACTGACAAAACATATCCCAATCGTAGCCATCTTTGATGAAAAAAAAAAGTGTGAGAAAAAGAACAAAAATAATAGCAACTCAGTTTTTTGTAGACCTGACTCTTATAGGAAAAGTGAAGAGAAAAGGAAGAGAGTTCCACAGATAAACTTTTTAAGGATTGGAGGTATACCAGTTAATCCTTATGTAGCTGGTCTCCACATAAAAATTGTGGGAAGCAACAGCCACACACCACACTAAATGCAACTTTTATTTTTATTCTGCATTTCAGTGTTTTCCGTATTTTTTCCAGAGGTTATCTGTTGGGACATGTTGGTTCCCTTTCTAAAAACCATAGATGCGGAATAATCCAACCACTATTTTTCACTATTTAGTCATCATTTTGTGATGCAAAACATTATCTCCAATCTTATCATTTTATGATCCAGCACTCCCAGGAGAGCTGCAGGTGCCTCACCAAGTTGGGTATCTTAAGGACTCACAACTAAATTGTTTAGACCTTTCTGTAGTGTTTACAGTGCTCAATCAACTATAAGATGTGGATCTTACACAAAAACCAATTATAACCTCACAGTCATTACAATGGTCAGTCCAAGCTAAGGAAGTGGAGTAAGTTGATTATCATGACAAGGTTGTCCTATTGGTAGGGCCATAAAGCAGAAATTACAAAATTGCAAGATGGAAAAAAGAAATGAAAGACTGACCAATAAAAATCTTTATCATTCATTATATCTTCTCAGTACATTAAATATTCAATATTATATTAAATATTCAATAATTCCACTATTTTGTGTTATATAATGCACAATATCTCAGAAATTTTTATGACATGGTATCAAAACTACATTAATTTTTTATGAGAAAACACATAAAATGTCAGTATGTATGATGAGTGTGATTGGCTGTAATGCTGGGTACCTCAGTAATAATATGCTATTACACAAAAAACAATGAAAGACAATGCAAAATATACCATGAGGTTATGAGTATAGAAATTATATGAGATTAGTAGGAACTATGAAAATAATGAAGTGAAAATACAGTATGATAAGTGATTATCATTTTGTAATCTGTTAATACATCCCCTGAAACTGCAATTTTGTCACCTAAACACAACTACATTTCATTTATATAAAAGAAAATATACATATAAAGAACTTGCCACTACACTCTGCAGCTGGTTTCTACATCATCTTTTTAGTTGTATGGTGGACTTTCTGCATATAATCTCAAAAACACTGACACCTGACTGTGAATATGGGAATAGGCAAGATATGGATAAATTTTCCAAATAAAAAAAAACAAAGCTTAATATTAATAAAGCATGGTTAATAAAAGCTACTACTATCAACACATATTTTACATTGTACACAATCAAAATGATAAACAGCAGTACCTTTACCAGCCTGCAGGACTGGGTTTGGATAACCCATTGCTACAAAATTCATTCCCACGAATGCACTTGATACATCCCATGTAAATGGGAACAAAGATAATGATAACAGAATAAAGGCAAAATTTTGCATAAAATGTCATCTATAGCTTACTTTAGCAGCATAAAATGGCAAAGTTACTCCATTTCAAAAGAGATTTGGTTGTTAACTACTAATGAAGGTCTAAACTCTAAAAAGAATTAATGGTGTTTAAGGAGTTGCTGCAAGCCATCTTTATTAAAAATTTAAATGGTCTCATGACCAGATGATCTTATATTACCCTAAAAATGCAAATTTTGAAATATGAAAAAGCTTTACTTTCCAAGGCCACATGTGCAAACAATGCAGAAACATCTGGGTTAGGACCTTCTAGCCTTGTCTTTCTGGAGAGGAACACCAGCTATCTCCAACAACTCATCCTTCCACCTACGTAATGGCTGCTTGTTTGTATTAAGACCCACCCTTGGCCAGTCAGACACTACCACAATGGTAGTGTCATCCACCTACTCTCTCCTGGCTGCTAACAACTCTGCTATACCCAGGTGCAGGACCAGCCTAAAAGCTGTCACAGCTCCTACAGAAATGGGTTTAAAAAAGAGAGAGAGAGAAAGAACAAGATAAAATACTCATAGGATACCCTTTCCAAGAAAAAAGGGTTTGAAATTTTTCTCCTCTGAAGTTTCTCCTGCAACCATAAAAGCATATCCACAAGAAGGAGGGTTTAGAGAAAAATCATTTAAATGACTGGACCCAGTGATAGAATAAGCATCTACAAAAATGAAACTTGTCCAGGGTGGTGATGATTAAACTCTATAAGAAGTGTTTAGGACTCAAGTCTCTGTCTGAAATGTTCCTCATACAAGCTGAAAGACCCCAGTCAGGCCTAATGAGAGGGAAGTGCAGAGGGAGTCACTGCCCCTGGGCTTGGTATGTCAAAGGGACTGAGCCCCTCTGTTTTTCACTTACCACTTACTATAGTTTTATATGTTTAACAAAAACCGTCATCCTTCCTTCATCGTTACATAATACATGCATTTTGCTTTGTTGTTGAGAGCAATGCTATCCTAATTCAGTATTTTTTTCCGTGTTCTGAAAAAATATAAAAAAAAGAGAGAGAGCAAGGGCCTCTTACATCATTACCAGTCTCCCTTATGCTTGCTTGTGACATTCCTAGCCCCACTAGATTGTTGAGGTAAGCACAGCTATCACACTGGAGGACTTAAGTTTAAGGGAGAAGGGTTCAGTTACTCTCGTAATTCGAAGGGCCAAGCCTTGAGTTAAATAACATCACCTTGAACTGCCATTTTTGTTTACCAGTTTATTGCAGTAAGCCAGTATGCATCCTTTAACTCAAGGATGATTCTCCAGTTGATAGCTATAAGGTCTGGCATATGTTCTGTAAAGAGGTCATCTTGAACTTGTTTCAGTATAAGGGTTTGTTAAAAAGACTTTTTTGGACAAGAAAACATGTTGATAAAAAGTCTTCAGGCTTCCTTTCCTATCATTAGTCCTGGGTATGCTTGTTCAAGCTAGGTTGGAAGCTATCCTAAAATTTTCCAATTTCCAGTCCATCTTGGGCACCTTATTAACATCTGATGCCCCATGTTATCCCCCATATACCACAATGCTTCAGTTTGCTTTATCCTTAACATACTTCACAACCACATGCATGTTTAGGACAAGAACCTTCAAAGCATATTTCAATTCATTCTTCCATTTCCTTAGTTTACCCCTTTTCTCTCCATTTCTGACATGAATACACTCTTAAGTCATCCTATCCTTGCTCATCCTCTACCAGTGTCCAAATCATTTCAGCACATCTTTTTATCTATTACCCCTTTTCTCTCCATTTCTGACATGAATACACTCTCAAGTCATCCTATCCTTGCTCATCCTCAACCAATGTCCAAATCATTTCAGCACATCTTTTTATCTATCTCATAAATACTCCTCTTACTACCACACCTCTCTCTCACCCTATCATTAATTATTCAATCCACTCCTCTCAAAACAAAAACTGTCCTCAAACAATTAATTTCCCAACACCCACACTGTTCTGTACTTATTTATCTAGGGCCCATGCCACGAATACATTCAACACCACTAGAACCATTATCCTTCCAAATATACCCATCTTTGCTCTCATAGGCAGTGATCTCTCTTTCCACACACTTCTTAATGTTCCTGAGACCTTAGTTCCTTTACCCACCCCATGCCCCATGGTTCCATTCACTGCTATGTCCACTCCCAGGTATGTATAACTCTCCGTTACTAAATAGTAACGAAATAGTAATGAAATAGAAAAGTTATACTAATTCATGTAATGGAAGAAGCTGGTCAGTTAGCATGTCTTGACAGTAAACAACCTTGAGTAAAACAAAACACTCAGTGGCCATGAGCCACTAGGTTGATGACAATCACCTCTGTGGCAGTCTCTAACTTGCCAAGGGCAGGCCCGATATGAACAAATGGCTACAAATTAGTTGGGCAGACAGCAGCTGGTGGGAAGAGCCAGTATTGCCAACCAGAAAGACAATGAATTAGGTCCTAACACTGATAATTCTAAAGAATATCTCTCATATGCATGGGACAAACCACAAAAGAGAATTTATATTGACTAATTCAGAGCATTGTGAACCTTAGCTGATTTCTATGATGTGATTAATTTGATAATCCAAACTGTATTGCCAAAAAACGAAAATTACAACCTAAATAACATGCAAAAAATATATAGTGTAGAACCATAAAAGCAAAATATACTACGGGTAGCATATTTGAGCAATAACATCTGTAAATAAAACCTAAAAACTTAACGCAATATCATTTAAAAACAATGACAGGTGAATTTTAAATACGACATATTTCCATACACTTTTAAACGTGTAATATAGTTAGTCAACTGTACATTACACAATACAGAATGCTTCACAGTCTGTTTGATGACCCCTATATTATTCACTTTTACATATAAAAAGATAATGATCAGTTACACCTGGGGAAACAAGTGTTAATATAAATAGAGTACAAAATATGTCATGCCTCAATATCGTCTTCTCTTTCTATCATCTGCTTCCCGAGAAGGTTCCCGCCGTGCCCATCTGCCCCCTTGCCCTGAGGAAGTTCCTCCCCGAACTTCATATTCATAGCTGGAAGCACGATACTGCCAGTCCCTATCATCCAAATCTTGGCTACTTCCATACTTCTCCAGCCAATCTCGGTAGCGATACCACCATTGCTCCCATTTCAAGTAATCATCTAGAGTGATAGATCTGTCCCCAAAATATCCAGATTCTTTATAGTATCGGTACCTTACATGAACATCATCCCAATTTTGTGGCAACTCACGGGGAAGATCCCGGTGAGGATCCCAGTGCCTTATCTCTCCATACCGTTCCTGATATTCTCTGTATTCAGCCTGGTGTTCCTGCAGCCATCGCTCATGTGCAGGGTGGGTGGTACGGCTTCTGCCACTTGGGGAAGGTGATCTAGAGTGAAGCCGTCCTGCCTCAAGATAAACTTTCTTATCCTGTCCACCCTCACGCACTATCTTCATTCGCACTCCCTCATATTCCTGCCGCTGTGAACTAAGCTGAGCTAGTTTTCCAAATCTCTCAGACAGTGTCATACGTCGAGGTCCATCCTCTTCATCTGATGACGAATCAGAATCTGTGTCTTCCCCTTCTGATCTTGGTGATTCTCTTGGTGGAGGCAGAGGTTGATGATAATCAGGATGGTCTGGTGGCACTACTTTATAATGATGTGGATCTAGAAGGTGACGACCCTCAGGAGCCACTCGAGGAGGAGTGCCAGGACCCCTATACTCAGCTGGTTCATTTACAAGTACATTATTATCATCATAATAATTACTCGTTGCTGGGGGAACAGGAGGACGAGGCTTTCTTCGCACTGCAGCTTCCCCCTCTTTAAGCTTTACCTTGTTTTTCAATTTTGGTATTTTTGCAACTGTATTTCGAGACTTTATGACCACATTGCTAACAGTTTTAGTAACGAGTTTCTTAGTAGTTTCTTGGTGTGTTACCTGCTTCATGCGTACTTGTGATGAGGGGTTGGTTGGTGGTGGCTGCCTTCGACTTATCCTTCCCCGATGTGGAGATCCAGAGTAAGATCTTGGCCTTCGCTGTGCTGGCGAGTATGAACGTCTCCTCCTAGACCCCGATGAGCTGGACGAGGAACTAGTAAAAGATGATGATGAGGAGCCTGATGAAGAACGAGAGTATGAAGAATAGCTTCTGGAATAAGAAGATCCACTACTACTACTACTGGAAGACGACCTTGAATAGCTGCTGGAGTACGACCTCTTGCGAACACGAGCACGATTAGGAGATCGAGAACTATGAGACCTCTTCCGTCTTATAATCTGTTTAGGAGAGTGTCTTGGAGACCGTCTGGGTGAAGGTGGTGAAGCTCTCTGATTTGACCTAAGAGGAGAACGTCTCGGAGACCGTCTTGGGGATCGTCTGGGAGAGTGAGGTGATCTGCTCCTTGTTCTGTGTGAAAAGAGAGAACATTATGAGAAAGCAATAACCTACAAGAAAATGTATGAATTATGAATCAACTGAGAACACAACCTAAATATTCATGCCCATATAAGAAACATGTAGTCATAAATATAGTCAGAAAGACTATCTTTCCTACCTCTGTTTAACCATGAATACAAAATACAAACTTTAGCTGATAACTAAATACTGCTTTATATGCCACTTTCACCTTCCACTGTTAACTATCACTAAACCTTCTACCGCTTAATCATTCTAAGGGGCATTTATTTATGGCAACAAAATATTTTCATTATTCGTACACAGGCACTATTCACTAAGCTTCGCTAAATCTAATCACACCTATGCAAAACATTTTTCATGTTTTAATATTTCAGTTTATGTCTTTCACATTATATGCAAATACAATATCCCTTTCTAGAACAGTAATGTGCTTTGCCTTCCCCATAGTTTTAGAGCAAAGTGGTACTGTTCCATAATCTACACTCAAGAGGCAGGCTTCATCCCATGGATGGGCATAGTGAACATGGTTTATTTGATACTCAGAAAAGAGAACCAGTTGTTCTTATCACATCAAACCTCACACAACATACATCTCTCTTACAAAAAAGGATACTTCCAAGAAAAGTAACAAAATACCATAAAATATATTAGTTTAGCTACTCTGAAATGTCTTTCAGTCATATATATCCTGTACTTTGAAATACAAAGACAAAGGCTGCAAAATGCATAAAACTCCAAATACTGCACTCACACCCACTCTTACTGTTTTAGAGCTCTGACCTCCAAGCTCCCTAATTTTGCCTCTACGTTTGTATTTTTAGTTTTCCTCCAAAAGATTTTGAACGAAGAGCCTGAATAGGATACTGTTGCCTTAAGAAGTTGGCTTGCTGATCACGTGTGCTGATTTGCTTTCATGTAGAGGTAAACTACCTAGGTTTGCTTTCATTCTGAGATGAAGAAGCAGATTTATCTTAACTCAGATATGCTAGAAAAGTATCACTACTCTTCTAAATATCAACATTTCACACAACCATGTATGAAATTTTGTCGATTAGAACAAAGCCTATATGGATTCTCTAAAAGAGAAATGCAACATGTACAAAGAGTTTCTATCCTTGTAAAATATTTCAAGTCCTCTTGAACAGCACTGCCTTTCTACAATCATTTCTTGGGACAGGTGGACAGTAATCACTGATTAGTGGTAACATTTGTCGCCTACTATGTAGGGGTGATAGCACATGGCAGAAAAGAGATATTAAATATGTACTTATGTATGCTCCTTGAAGAAAACTAAGTGAATATGAACACTTCCATCAAGGCTATACTTTAAGTGTGAATAAGATTAATCAATTCATCTTCTGTACAGTTCAAATTATTTTGTTAAACACCTTACTACCCAGACTTTCATATGCAAGATGTCATATTTCTATCAATACCTTTCCTAATGGCCCCTAGACAATACTTTTTTGCCCATTTTTCAGAATCCAACAGAGCTTAATATTTTAAAAACTTTCTTAAACATAGCTTCTTATGTTTTAATTCTTTATAATATCAATGACCACAAGTTATTTCATGAGTCCTAAAAGAGGGAAGCACGTCCATCATATAAAACAGGGAATCTCTGCCTTTTGTTAGCCTGTGGGGTTGAGTATCCCAGTTCTCTAAGATTATTTTCTATAAAAGGTGTCTATGTATGCACATTTTTTTTTCATAACATCTGAAATTATATAGGCATAAGCATGCCCCAATTGAGTCCATGTCAGTTGAAATGGTAAAGTTATGTTTAAAAGGAAAAAATGCAAAGGGATTTAATTTGGGATCTTAAGGTGTTTGTAAGACTCAACACTTAAAATATGATACTTTCTTCTTTCCCTGCATAGCAAATCTGTGGAATTCTCTTCCATCTTCCTTTCTTCCTATGAAGAAAGGCCATAAGGAAGAAGAGAGCTACACAGCTTTGATGTGAAATTAATTAAAGAGGTACCACACATAACGGCCAATCCTATGTGGCTTGTCTCCACGCAGAAACTACGAGAAGAGAAGCAACTAGCTGTGTGCCTTAAATCAAGAACACTGAAACCTAGACATGCAGATACCTCACAAGACCAGTGGCTGATATAATACCTGCAGAACAGAGGGAGGGAAGCAACATCTCACCAGACAGAGATAGCTGAAGGGAGGTGATGATAGAAGAGAGAATATGAACGAAGGTCTTTGTTCTGCTATGGCTAAAAGAGGGATGCAAGAAGAGCCAGCCCAAATATGCATGCAAGGGGTGAATGAAACTCCTATAGATATAAAACAGCTGCTCAGATCACACTAAGCCTCTGGGAAGCACATTTTCTAATGCTCTTTATGTAGAGTTTCCTGGATACAGTGGATGACAAAGGTAGATCTAATGTTTGGTTTATTGCAGGGCTGAACTGTGATGTTCTGCAATTTGAAGAGGAAACAAGTAAGATTTGCCAGCTTAACAGCCTTTAATATTATTCTCATCCTACCTCCGCCGAGGATCTTGTGGGGATCTGGGGCGGGAAGGGGAGGCAGCCTTGCGAGGAACAATACCAGATGGATCCCGTGGGTCACGAGGGCGAGAAGAGGCCCGATTTTCTCTTTCCTTTTCATCAGCACTTCCCTCTCCAACATCACTATAGCCTAGCTCATCTCTATAAAGTTCCTTGAATCCAGTATGTGCCCACCTGTTGCCAAGGTACCATAAAAATAATTATTAGTTCATCAATTCAATCATTTTTCCTTACAAAATGATTTTCCAAACACAAATAAATTATAAAATAGAAAAAAATTACATAAACTATGTTGTGGTTACCTGTTTGGTTGAGAAGCTTCTGCATCCAGCAATTTCTTGGTCCAGAAAGTGTCCTTAGTACGTGTGGAAGCTTCTCGCCTTGCACGTACAACCACTTGCTCCATGGGACCTCTCTCTGCTGTAGCACCACGATCACCATCTTTAAATATTAACTGCATAAAACTGGCTCAAGGGTTATGGTAAGCATATAATAATTGCCAGCCTCATTATACATACATACATACGTGTGTGTGTGTGTGTGTGATTACTAATTTTACTATTTGAGTGTTACAAAGAGAGAGCTTTACACTCATGTTGCCCCATCTCTTAACCTTCAGTATATTTACCATGTTTACACTCCTATGTATGCATGTATGCACACATACACCCCAGCCAAAGCCATATACCTATTTGCTGACCAATCCTGAGGGGAGGATGAACACCTAGGTTGGGTGAAGGCTGACTGCTGTGCCCAAGATTCCAAACCAAGCAGGCTCAACACCAGGTGGACCCATTGTGACTTATGGTTTATGGTCAATAACCATGGAGGACTGTGTGGGTGTGTGTGTGTATGTGTGTTACAAATATTATACGGTTGAAATTTTTGATCATCAATGTTCCACAAACATACAATAAAACAATTACATACCCTTTATCTTTAAAGGCTGAACTCTCCTTTATTAGTCGAACATAATTACTTGAATGCCAAATATTATTACAAATATTTTCGTGGACACTGGATGAAAACACAAGCTATGGATGCTGTATGAAAATTGTATAGTAATAATGAAGCTTGCAAAATCTTTAAACATTAAAGATGAGAGGAAAAGGTAAACATTGAATCCATAAGTAAATGAAAGATGGTATTCTGAATTTGAAACTAGATACAGAACCATGAAGTATATCTGGGTAAGTAACAAAGGAACCTTATCCAAAACATCTATAATAGATTCCTTTGTACTTTTTTTTTTTAATACCAAAATATCTAAATTGTCAACATTAACATCATCCCCAACTTGATGCCAGAGTCCCACATAAGGAGAATGGTTAAGGAGACTAACTGTATTCTGGCAAATAATATAACAGCTTTTGAGTATATGGATGAGAAAATATACAACAAGCTGTTCATAGCCTACATGAGGCTAAAACTAAAATATTGGTCCATGCACCTAAAGAAGCATAAAGAGCTATTAGAGAAGGTCCAGAAGAGAGGAACAAATATGGTGCCAAAATTACGATAGCTGGGTTACAGAGAAAGACTAGGGGCTTTAGATTTGCCCTTCTTGGAAGAGAGGATAGATCAATGATGTGATTACTATTTGAGTATTACAAGGAGAGAGAGAGCTTTACACTCATGAAAGGATTGAGCAACCAGAGGACGGAAAATGGAATTAAGCAAGAACCTGTTAAAGAAAGATGTAGACAAGTACATTTATATAGTATAAGAGTAGTGGATGATTGGAAAAAAAAAATGAGTACACTGTACATGGTTATTGCAGATAGCATACAGAAAGTTATGAAGTTGTATTATAGCATGAAACGTTAAGAGATGGGGCACCGCAGGTGTAAAACTAGCTACCCATACGCTGCAAATAGGTAAATAAAGAGGACACATGTGTCAGAAGTGGAGAGAACAGAATGAGGAGACCAAATTGGAGATGGAAGGATGGAGTGAAAAAGATTTTGAACGACTGGGGCCTAAACATGCAGGAGGGTGAAAGGCATGCAAGGGATGGGGTGAAGTGGAACAATGTGGTATACTGGGATCAACGTTCTGGCAATGGACAGACCCGGGGCATATGAAGTGTCTGGGGTAAACTATGAAAAGGTCTGTTGGGCTTAGTTGTGGATAGGGAGCTATGGTTCAAGTGCATTACACATGACAGTTAGAGAATGAATGAAAGCGGATGCAGCCTTTTATTGCCTGTTCCTAGCACTATCTTGCTTACGTGGGAAATGGCAATCAAGTATGAGAATCAAAAAATAATCAGATTATCATTACTAAAGTAAATCATAATTTCTCACTTACGAGTTAAGCATCCTACCATGACCAGCTATATTGTTACCTTTGAAATTTCAATATATAGGAGCACTTCAAATTAAAGGAGAGGCTGGAAATTCTTCCCTCCAGCATTTTAACTTAAAAATCAAAATAAAGAAGCAGGGAAAATGAAAGAAAGAACAAAAAATAAAAGAAGGAAGAAGCAAACAAAAAAGTAAGGAACAAGCTTAGTTGAGATATTTCCACTAATGCCCAGTTATCTGGTCTTGATGCTATCTCACTTCCTCAGGACAGGAAACAAGCATGAAAAAATAAAAATAATTAAAACTATTAACTTCAATATCCCCTAATGTCACAAAAAGGTCTGTGGAGCTTGACAGTGGATCTGGTTTTGGTGCATTATACATGACAGCTAAATAGTGGATGCAAGCAAATGAGTGCCATTTCTTGGTCTCTTCTTGGCTATCTTGCTAATGCAGAGTATAGCAAACATACATCAAAGCCACTTTGCAGCCAGGGGTTAGCATAAGCATTTATTTTATTTGTAACTGCCTCAAGACATCTCTCTAAGAGAGAGTCCTGATATTACTCAGGGCCTCCTTTCCAGAGGCTCTCGCAGCCCAAGGATATGCTACTTCCAATAGCATGGATATGAAGGACTCCTTTGAAGAGAGTTCTTTGATAAGGTTTGACTCCAAATGATATATATGGCCTTACCAAATATGACTTTTCGTTCATGGTGTAACCTCACACAAGCAGAGTCCAGTAACACCATCATAAGCATTCAACTACCTAAACAAGGTGGTAACATCTTTAATGACATGAATCTAAACCAAGAAAATGCCCTGGCATTCTCCAGACCAATAACAGATGCTTCACATACCTACAGGAAGATTTATAGAGAAGAAAAGAGGTAGTCAAAAGGCCTATAAAAACTTCAACTCTAGTTAAAACAGTTGCTGAATAAGATAATTCAAGGGATAATGTACACAAGCCTAGTTGCCCCCACTCTTCCAATAACCCTTACCCACCCTAACCCACTTGACCACCACCTCAAACCCTCATCACTACATTCTCAGACAATCTTTTCTTTATGTCATCAGAGAAAGTGGTATATTGTTAAGCTAAATGTTTCAAGTATATCCATTCCTCAAGGGTTAGAAATGGAAAATCTCTGTTCAGGATTATAGCCTCACCCTCACTTGATAAAATGGGTTTCAACTTTCCATGTAATGACGGATCATTTTGTGACAGGTCTTCCAAGAGCGCAGCCCCATTTTTAAGGAGGGGTTTAGTGTATAGGCATACCTTCCAGAGGGAGGTAGAATATGTAAAATGTCACTCCGAAGAATTTGTACATATCTGTCATATCTATTTCTTTACCAAAGGATGTGGCATACTATATTTTCCCTTTTCTCCAATCATCTCTTATTTTCATCTTTGTTACATTTTTCTCTGACATTCAGCAACATCATGTCAAGTCTAAGTCCCATCATTATTCTCTACCTGTATTTCCATTATGAATGGATAATGCTTCATTTAAATATCTTTTGAAATGATAAGCACAGTACTGCACGTTACTTGTGAAACCAAGCAATGCTGGATTTTTTTCCACAAAACCCAACAACAGTCTCTATTGCAATGAGCAATGTGCAAAATGGGAGAAAACTGAGATTCTGTACATGAAATAAGAATTACTAGAAAAAACAGGGAAACTCACACTGATGCATGCAAGTTGGGACAAAAAAATGTGAAACAATTGCAATCACAAAAAAAATATTTTTTGAATAAAAAAAACACTAATACTAAAATGAAGTTCTGATTAGTTTATGGTGCAAGGAGTTAGCTGAGTGTGATAAGACAGTGTGCCAAAGTGTATGGGCATGCTTAGATATTGAATGTGTACTTCTAAAAGAATCACTTTAAATGTGGACTGCATCAAATACAACCCAAACAAATGGAAAGAAAGATACATGGTACAAAATTGAGATGTGCAATGACTAAAGATACAAAGAATAAAACACATCCGCACAGTACTAACAGTCAAAATAAGCACCTATACCGACAAAAATCAAGAATTAAATGTTTAATCTAAAATATATCAGGTGTTTACAAATGAGAAAAACATCTTACCATCTTTCGGATCACGTAATAGCTTTTCTGCTCGTGGTGGTCTGTAGTCATCCATTCTCATCCTCATGGATGCAATT
This sequence comes from Panulirus argus, assembly GCA_038088735.1. NCBI lineage: Eukaryota > Metazoa > Arthropoda > Malacostraca > Decapoda > Palinuridae > Panulirus > Panulirus argus. The sequence goes on along the minus strand of JAYMFT010375837.1, from coordinate 1,696 downwards.
GGTTGTACATTGCCTCCAGACATAGGTGGTCTTCTACTCCCCCCTCTTCCCCGCCGCCGGCGACGCCGACCTTTCCGTCTGCGTCTGCCACCACCACCACCACCACCAATTCCGCCACCAATAACACCATTGCCTCCAGCTGAATTGATAGGTCTGGGTGGTGGGCTTCGAGGTCCTCGCCTGGAAGCTGTACGCTCTGCACTACGTCTCTGTGGGAAATAACACCTATTAAAAAAATAAATAAATAAATAAATAAAAATATGAATTATCATATCAGATGTAAAGCCTTGAAAGCTGAAATAACTTAAAACAAACCTGGAAATTTCTACACTTACAACTTTGGTAATAATGCTTGAAACAAATCTCTTCAACTGAAACCTACAAATGCCTTCAACTGAAACCTAACTATAAATCATAACAAGACATATGTGACACATGAATTAATGTATCATATTTAACTTCACCTGATAAATCTACTAGCAGAATGTACAATTTTAAAGGTAAAAAAGTAAAGACGAAAGCATGAGTAAGCAACACAAATTTTTTATATATACTTAAAAATATGACGATAAAGAGATTAGGAAAAACACAATCACCAAGAAAGCCAAAATACTATTAAACCTTATACTGTGTATTATCTAACATGTCTCCAAAGATTTTCTCATATAAGAATAGTAATCTAAAATGGCACTCACAAATTTAACAAAACAAATTACTTCAAAGAGAAAATTGTTAATCACCTCTTTGTTTCTTCCATACTCACCAAACCAAATCACTGAGTATACAGAGCACAAAGTATCTAATGCCATGTTACTGTGCTCAGCAACTGCTCTTGGCTAGACAGCCAATCCCATGGGCAGAATATGTGGGCCACACCACCACTCTGCATGGCCTCCATGACTTGGATCTGAGCCCTCGAGCTGTGGCAAGCTCAGGTTACTGTGTGCCAGTAACAAGTCATGAAGGTGGTTGGTCCTTCTTCACCCATCACTGGAAGGGGAGCTTTGCCTCATTGGCAACCCCACCTCTCTCTGTAGAACATCTGCTTCCATCACAGGTTTGATGACATAATGGCCATGAGTGCCACATGTCCCTTCATAAAGACTCCATAACTGTTAGTTGTCAATAGGTAATTGTCCTGATCAACAAAGCAAACTTTGGGTGAAATGAGCAGAGTATCACAAAAGAATCTGAAACCACATGAATGCAATTTTTCCAGTTCAAAGTTACATACAAATCATAAATACCTAACCCTCCGACTATGATACCAAATTTAACAGTGAAATATACAGCATCAATAGTAAACGTCAAATATTCCTATCAATTCAGTCTTACAAAACTCGTAGGGTAAACTCCCCAATACAAAAGAAAGAAGATAGATCACATTCCTGATAAGCTGTCTAATTATTCATCCGCAAAGTTGTAAAACATATGCATGACTTCAGAATGACTTTAATGACTGCATATGCATTACACAATGATAGAGAAGGTTAAAGATATCTTCCTAAGAGACTTGAAAAAGGAGTTATGGGTGTAGATATAAAGAAACTGAGTGATGGGTGACTTAAATGAATGGGTTAGGGACCTGAATAGGAATGACAGAGACATGGGAACTCAGGTGTAAATGACAAGCAAAAATATATATATATATATATATATATATATATATATATATATATATATATATATATATGTA
>JAYMFT010375826.1:0-21078 GCA_038088735.1 Panulirus argus | reverse complement strand
ATATATATATATATATATATATATATATATATATATATATATATATATATATATATATATATATATATATGCAGAGAATCTGTGATGATGTAATGATGGAGAGATGCATGACGTCCAAAACGCGTACGAAAAAGTGTGTTTCGTATATGTCTACGAAGTGTAGTTTCGGATGGGTGTATGTTTTGTGTGGTAGCATTTAAGGTTAAACTGGGCGGGAAGAGCGGCTGTTTAATGCTTGTCGAGGCATTTCATTGTGAATATGATTCGTCAGTGTCGCGTTCGTTTGGTTGGAAGGGGGATGCGTGGATATAGATTGCCGAAGAATGAGGCAGGGATGAGCTGTATATTTCTGATTTGGGGTTATTGTTACTTTAGCAGATGGTTTAGGGCGGGAGGGGTCATGTGCCGTTGCAAAGGATTGGATGCCAAGCATGTGGGCGTGCGAATGTATTGGAAGTATTTTTGTTTCGCCGTGCAGGTGCCGTACGTTTGTGGTCGCTAAGCCACCAGTGATTTATTCTGAGTACAGGTACACAGTGAGTGCGAAACCCGCGATATTTACGTTGAGCACAAGTTACTGGAAACACTACAAATGCAGGCAATTGACCCAGATACCGAGGATACCTTAGACCGCTACGTTTGCGTGTGCGAATACAGGATGTATGCATGTATGCAGTGCATCAAGTAACGATAATATACAGGAAATCTGGGGTGGAATGGTATTAGAGACTATTTAAGGTGCCACAGGCCTCAGCATTTAAACTTTTTTTTCTTTTTCTATGCTGAAGGCTCCAGTCACGGACAAAAGTCCCCATCAAGGCCGGGCCTTAATTGAAATATAGAGAGAATTAAAAAACTGAAAAAAAAAAGACAACGGAAAGTATTTGCAAATATTTGAGAAAGTGAAAGACCTGTCTTTTGAAATATGCAAGGTCATAGTTATTGGGACAGACATGGAAAGGTAGAGAGTTCCAAAGCTTTGACGTGTAAGGAAAAAAGCAGGCATCAAAACGGCACACTCTTGAGTTGCCGATGGCCACACAATAATCATGTGACGCAGCATCTTACCGAGTATTGCGTGGTCTACCTACTTGTAAGGGCATATAAGCAGTTAGCCCTCAGGAGCAAAAACCAAAGTAATACCTATGGAAGAGGGAAAGTAAACCTTCATTGCGGCGCAGGGCAAGTGGGTCAAGTTTGGAAGTTAACCTGAGACAGTTTATAAGTAGGACCGCTTTCGACTCATCTCTGACAAGTAAGGAAACAGAGATAGAACCTCCCCAAAATGAGAGCAGTACTCCATACAAGCATGAATCAATCCCTTGTATAAACGGAGCAACTATTCTGAATGGAAGAAGTTTCGACATCTAAATAGGACACCCAGTTTCTTAGAGGCAGACTTAGTTATTCCTGTAATGTGGCGGTTTCCAAGAAAGAGTGGATGTTACAGGAATACCAAGTATGTTCATTGAGTCAGTAGGTGGAAATTACAGAAACGTCGAAGGAGAGACGAGAGTTGTGGGGAGTTTTCGATAGAGAGATGGTTAGAACATAGGTCTTGGAGGCATTAAGCTTAACCAGATTTTGTCTACCCCACTGAGATATCCTCTCCAAGTCTGGGTTTATTGAGGAAGGTGTGTCAAGACGAGATGCAGAATTGAAGGATGTGGATGAATGCAGTGTTCAGTCGTCAGCGTATGAGTGCTTTGGATTATTTGTGGAGGAGAGGAAGTCACTGAAAGAAAAGGAGAAAAAGTATAGGGGACAGGACAGAACCTTAAGGGACACCGCTGTTGATGGAGAAAAGGGTGAGGTTGATCCATCAGCAACCACAAAGATAGATCGACCAGAGAGGAAGCTAGATATGTAGGAGCAAATTGAGGGAGGGAAGCCAAAAGAGGGGAGCGTGGAGATGAGACCTCGAAGCCACACCCTGTCAAAAGCATTAGACATATCAAGGGCAGCTACATATGACTCTCCTATCAGACATTAGTAAGATAGGAAAGAATATCACCTGTGGATCTCGCCTTACGGAAGCCTTAGTGGTGATAAAAGAGAAGAATGTGTTTTTCGAGGTGTTTAAGGATATGGGAGTTGAGAAGGGATTCTAAGACTTTGGAAATGGTAGATGTCAAAGCAATAGGACGATAGTTAAAGGCGTCAGAACGGTCACCCTTCTTAGGGACGGGATGTATCAATGCATGCTTCCAAGGAGAAGGAAAAGTTTTGGTTTTTAAACAGAAACGGAACAGACGAGCAAGCAAAGGTGCAAGTTCAGTTGGCAGATGAGAAAAATGTAAAAGTTGGTGACTGAAGTTGGAAGAGTATGTGAAATGAGAGAGTTGAGAATAAATGTTAATAAAAGCAAGGTTATTAGGTTTAGCAGGGTTGAGGGACACCTTAGTTAGGATGTGAGTATGAATGGAGAAGACGTGGAGGAGGTGAAGTGTTTTAGATAACTGGGATTGGACATGGCAGTGAATGGAAACATGGAAGCGGAAGCGAGTCATAGGGTGGGAGAGGGGGGGGGGCGAACGTTCTGGGTGCGCCGAAGAATGTGTGGAAAGAGGGAACGTTATCTGGGAGAGCAAAAATGGGTATGTTTGAAGGAATAGTAGCCCCAACAATATTATATGGATGCAAAGCATGGGCTATAGATAAGGCTGTGCAGAGAGGGGTAGATGTGTTGGAAATGAGATGTTTGAGGACAATATGTGGTGTAAGGTGGTTTGATCGAGTGAATATTAGAAAGTTGAGAGAGATGTGTGGTAATAAAAAGGGTGTGAGGGAGAGAGCTGAAGAAGGTGAGCTAAAATAGTTTGGACATATGGAGATAAGCTGAGTGCGATTTCGTGAATAATCTCATTGTCAGGGGCGATACAAATAATGAGGTAGAAGACTTAGAACAGTCATTATAAATGTAAAAGAGCGATGGAGCTAAGACGCTTCCTTTGTATATATATATACTGAGTCTTCTAAGTCTTTTATCTCATTCTTGTATCTCCCATGACGATGTGATTATACACGAAAGTGCACTTGGGACTTATCGTTTTTCATTTTCCTTGTGGTTATCAGCAAATACAAGACCTCGCGCTTTACTGTAACAAGAAGGGGTTTCCAGCCCCTCGCTCCTGTCCCATTTATTCGCCTTCTACGACACACAGGGAATATGGAGGTAGAAGTATTTCCCCCCTACAACAGGGGATACCTTGTGGAGGCGAGTATGTAAATTTGTAGAGGGTTTTCGTAAAAGGAAAGAGGAAACGTTATGAGTGAGAAGAAAATAGCGAAGAAATACCAAGAGAGACTGAGGGTAGAATGGAAAAAAGTGAGAGGAAATGAGGCTAGGGGAGTGAGAGAGAAATGGGGGAAATTTAGCGAAGCAACGCTGGTATGTGCAAGGGATGCGTCTGGCATGCTTAAGATGGGAGGTGGGCGGGTTAGAAAGGGTATTGTGTGGTGGGATAAGGAAGTAAAGTTGCTAGTGAAAGAAATAAGAGAGGTATATCGGCGATATTTACAGGAAAAGAGCGCCAATGACTTATATATGTATAAGAGAAAACACCAGGAGGTCAAGGTGTAGGGGTTGAAAAAGAGGACTAATGAGAGTTAGGGTGAGCGAGTATCGGTAAACTTCAGGGAGAGTAGCATGTTTTGGGAGGCGGTTAATAGTGTCTGAAAGAAAAGAAAACAAAAAAGAATATCGTTGATGGAGGCAAATGGGGAAGTGGTAACAGGTAGTGATGAAGTGATGTGGAGATGGAGTATTTTGAAGGACTGTTGAATGTGTATGATGATACGGTGGGAAATGCAGGTTGTTTAAGTTTGGGTGGTGTGCGAATTGAGAGAGTCATGGAAAGTAGTTTGGTGAAGAGGGAAGAAGTGGTGAAAGCCTTAAGATATAATGAGGCAAGGTGTATGGAGTGGATGGCATTGCAGATGAATTTCTCGAGAGGGGATTGACTGTATTCTTGACTGGTTAGTTGGGATTTTCAGTGTATGTATAGATCATGGTGAGGATGCCTGAGGGTTGGCGGAATGCATGTATAGTGCCATAATGTAAAGAGTTGTGAGACAAAGGTGAGTGTTCAGACAACAGAGGCATAAGCTTGCTGAGTGTAATTGAAAGTTGTATGGGAGAGTGGTGACTGAAAGGGTGAAAGAATGCTCAGAGCATCAGACAGGGGAGGAACCGTGTGATTTGAGGAATCTAGGAGGGTGTGTGGATCAGGCGTTTTCTTTAAAGAATGTGTGTGATGAGTACTTAGAGAAACAGAAGGATTTGTATGTGGCATTTCTGGATGGGGAGAAAGAATGACATTCATATGTAACACCTAATTTACTCATTATGGGTTAACATGGTCTCCGCTAAGTAGACGACCCACCTGCCTTCTTCTGCACTTGTATTTCATTTCTTGAACCATTAGATTCTTCCGTTTATCCTTTCAATTTGTTCCTTGTATCAATGTCCTCATCTTAGACTAACAGCATCAACGTATAACGATGGTCTATGTGACCTTAGACTTATCTTTAACACGTAAAGACTGAGTTAAGGATTTTTCGGTTGGTGGATGTTATAGCTTGACGTTGACGGTCTTAGTGACCCTGGCAGTTGATAGGCCTAAAACCCAAACAACCAACCAGTCTTAGAACTGCCTGAAGAGCCAAAAATGAAAAAGAGAATGTAATTGTGTGCGTTTAACTGTAGTCCTACATTCTTTCCGGACTAATGATCGATACCAATTTGAGTGTAATTAACTACAACATACATACATATATACATATATCGTGTCCTGTATACTGACACTTAATAACTTTGTTTATCAAAGACAAAAGTGTGCTCACTGCTTTTGCACCACCATATGTACATTCTTTATGTCCAGTGCACCACCGTATGTACATGCTGCATATCGTGTACACCATCGTATGTGCATTTTGTACATCATATGCATCATCGAGTGTACATCCCTTTACATCGTGAGCACCACCTTATGTGCACTATGTGCACCACCTTATGTACACTTGTACATAATATGCACCATTGTGTGTACATCTTGTACATCATGTCCACCATAGTTTGTAAATCGTGTATATCAAGTGTGCTATCATGTGTACAAAATATGCACCACCTTGAGTACGTCTTGTACATCATGTACTTCATTATGCTTTCTTCATGTGCACCATTGTGTGTACATAACGTGCATCATGTGTCCCATCTTCTGTACTTCCTGTAAGTTATATGCACCATTTTGTGTACATCCTCCACATCATGTGCATCCATCGTATGTACATCCTGTACATTATGTGCATCCATCGTATGTACATCCTGTACATTATGTGCACCATCATGTGAACATCTTGTACATCATATGCACCAACTTTTGTACATCCTCTATATTAAATTCACCATCATGTACACATCCTGTACACACGTACTCAATCGTGTGTACGTATGAAATATGTACACAAATTTCAGGTTTTGTTCAACTGAGATTTTCTTCTACTGTATCCAGGTGGTGTCTGTCCCCTGTACCATATCCCACGACTGGTGTACCATTTGTGTACCTGCCTGCAGATGTACCATGCTGTAGCAACTGGTACATCATCTTATGAGCTATATGGTTTATGGTTTGTAGCATCATTTGACGTTTTAGATACTTCGCCACCTGGTGTGACAATCTACAACCTACAATAACAGTTATAACATGCCTGGTGAGACGGTCTGCCTCCTAATGTAACCCATTTTTTGTAACAGTCTATCACTTACTGTAATTCTCCTTGTGCGACAGTCTACCACTCCCTGTAACACGCCTGGTGTGAGAGTCTACCACCTACTGTAACACGCCTGGTGTAAAACTCTACCACTTATCTGGTGTGGCATAAGGTGTATCATCTGTTCCAGGTCATGTACTCTCTCATCTGCATTACTTAATGTAACGTTCTATATTACGTTGTGCAAAGGCTTCATGTGCCGTGACCTGAGGTCACCTGACCTTAGGGGGGCAGGGGACGTTGCTCGGGGCGTGCCGCTACTGGCGGGTAGGGCAGTGGGGGAGAGATGGGGAAAGAGAGAAAATTGGAGAGGAGGTGAGAGAGAGAAGGAGAGGTGGGTGGGGGGTAGCCATCTAGGTTCACGGGTGTACCTGTACCGTGGCAGATGACAGAGGCCGCCCCCGCTGTCTTCTCTCTCCTCGTAGGTCGTTGGCGCAGTGATGGGTGGCGGCGGAGGCGGGCGGGCGTAAGAGAAGGGTGTGTGTGTGTGTGTGTGTGTGTGTGAACCTTAGGAGGGGCGGGTGGGTGTGAGCGGCGGCGGGGCCGGGCGGGCGGGCGGACGGGCGGGCGGCAGAGTTGTAGAGAAGCCAAAATCTTATCGATCAGGAGGGAGCCATCCCCCCTCCTCCCTCCTCTCGCACCCTGGCCCGGGAATCACAACTGGACATGAGGCTGTCGGCTCGCCTGACCTGGTTTATGGGGTAGTGGGGCGAGGCAGGTGGTCCGCCAGGGACGCTGACCCTGGACGTGCCCTACTTGAGGGGGAGGGAGGGGGAATGCCTACTGTAGGGCACGATCCTCTCCCATGGCTGGTGGGAGGGACTCCATTGGCTCCCGGGGCTGTTCTTGCCGTAGTCCAGGATGGTTCCCGAGCTATCCTTTACCGTACTCAGGCACCAGGAGAGAGAAGGCAGGGGTGGATGTTACCACCCCCAAACTCCCAGCTCCACCTCGGTAGTAGCAGCGGTAGATGGGAGGTGTGGAGGACAAGGTTGGTTACCCCCTCCCCCACCGTCCTTCCCTCATCACCCGGCCTGGCGGTGATCATCACGACGGATCATCACAGAGTGGCCGCGGCCCGGGCGTGGTGAGGGCGGCGGTAGGTTGGCCTCCCGTCGCCGCCGCCGCCGCCGCCGCTGGCCTCACCCAGCACCTAAGCTTTAACTCCTGCAGCTGTGTTGCGGCCGCCTCCCCCGGGCTGCTCTCCGGCCCTCCACCAACACGCCTCATCTTCACCTTGCCGAGGGTGGTTCTCGCCGCCCCCACAGGCACGCCCTGGACCACGCCCCCTGGACCAATCCCACAGGCATGGCCTGGACCGCTCCCATAGTCATGCCCTGGACTTCACGTCACATCATTTAGGACCATCAGGCGCTACGAAACCCCCGCCATAGCTATACCCACACCCACGACCCATACCAATAACCATCGCGCCTACAGTAAGATACCCACAGCCTCAGTCTGCAGCCATAGCCATTAACCAAGGCCACAGTCACACCCGCTAACCAAACCCACGGTCATTAATTTGCCTCGTCAATACAGCAGATCCACACACAGCCCGACAACCTCCACACACACACACACACAAACACACATTCGGAGAAGGAGGGGACAAGGGGCCCCTCGACCTGAACCGGGCCCCCGCTGCACAGTTATGTTACGTAATTCTTCTCCTGTAGACCCGATGGGGGAGGTGCTACCCACGGCTGCAGAAGGTAGTCGGATGCCCAAGTACTCGGGTACAGTTGTTTGAGAAGAATTAAATATGTAAGCCTAACTAGCTGTTCTTCCTACCACTTGAAGGAACCAAAGGTTAATGAACGAATGGTTCCTTTGACATTTAAGCTTGCCTTAGGGAAGGGATGTTTGAGTGTCGACATTCTATGTATACAGTAATATGGCCGGAGACTGACGAGCAAGCCAGAGAATGACTGATGTTGACTGTGGTTGCTGGAAGGGGTGGGGAGGATAGTAGAGCAGCGGCGTTGATGTATGCTGATGATATGGCCTAGTGAAGGTACAGAAAGGTCTCGAAAGTTATTTAGAAAATGTTATGTAGTACTTAAAAGCAAGGGAATGTATCTGATAGCTATCGGGGATAATAGAGCGGTTGTCAACAAAGAGAGGAAACTGACTATATCGTATCGATCGTGTGTGAGCATTTAGGTTAGGTTCGTACTGCAGCGTAATGCAAGGGAGAGAGAGGTCCACCCAGTAGCCAGCCATGTGCTACACTCAGAGGCCAAGTTATCGCTCACCTGTGTGTAGTGAAGCCTGGTACTGCTGGTGGGAGGGTGGAGGAGGAGGAGGGGGGGTCTTACAATGTTCCCTATTCAGTTAAACAAGCGCCACTATGCAATCATCGTTCATCCAGCTTGTGAACATGTTAGTGAACACTTCGCCTGACCTGTCGATAGTGGCAGACGGTGGGTCAGCCATGGGCTAGGGGACAGCAACACGTTTCCACGAGTCCTGACCATTTTTTTAGCCCTACCACTGTCTAAGTAGCGGCTCCAACCTCTTGCACCACCACCTACCTCACACCTTCACCCATATCCGCCTGCAGCTGTACACTAGTGCGTCCCCGTACATGTGTACATCCATACAGGAACACTCCCATCACCCACACACGGTGGGCAGTCGGCCCACACCCAACCCATGTGTTCAGTCCCCCCCCCCTCCCTTGCGGCTAGTCGATAAATGGGCACCTGTCTACGAGTACGGTGTGTGTTTATACATACATGAGGATAGATAAATGGTACATTTGCACGGGGCAGCACGAGTGTAAATCTCTCTCCCCGTGACACACAAATAGTAATCACATCCGTCACCCACACACCCAAACAAGAACACATACATCAACCACACACCCATACATGAAGACATGCATCACCCATACACACACAAACGAGGATATATTTACACTTACGTACATATTCTCACAGCCTTGTACGAGTACAAAAGGAATCCATGATTTGGTATACATGCACACACACACACACACACATTCACACACATTCACACATTCACAATTCCACTAGAATTCCGTTCTAATGGTCACGTATGCAAACGCCTCCTCTCAGCGCCCATTATTTGAAGGATTAAAAGATTGAAAGAGGGGCGAGAGCCTCATTAGCAGCTGACCAATGACGTACAAGATGATATTCATCATTCGTGACGTCACGCCCAGCGGCTCGCATCAGCCAATCAAGTGGTTGTTGATGTACTGACGGCGATATGTGGATATAAGTTTATGGTCATCATTTACCAATAGCATTTCACAGTTCAACAGTACACAAATTCATACAGTTAAATGATATTTACGAAGGACTCTTAAAGAAGGAATTCACACCCATGGTCAATGCGAGGACGGTGCCGGGCGGTGAGTCAGCAGCGTCAAAGAAAACGGTTGTCGTGGAAAATGTTTACACTAACTCAATCATTTTTGTGTTCTTCTATATTTTTAACTTTTAATCTTTGTTAGATCGACGGTGAGTGTTTGTGAGAAATGCAGTGACTGCTAATCTAAGAATCACTTTCTGCTGTGCTGCCCGCCCGTTGATGTTGTGTATAGGGCCAAGGAAATCGTTATTGTTGTTGTTCTTTGGAAAGGGATTCCCTCTTGCCAATAGTTGAGTGAGTTAGGTGATCACCTCTCCCTCTGTTCCTCCTCCCCACAGCCGTCTCACACACCTCCCACGCCTCCCCACCTTCTGCTCCTCCTCTCTACAGCCGTCGCACCTATCTCCCACGCCTGCATCTCCCTCTACAAATCCTCTACTATAACTACGGCAGCCATTAGATTCATTAGTGCCTCACTACCCTCCCGGAACACGGAATTGCTCCACCAGCAACCATACACCTCCCCAGCAAGTATGCTCCCCTCTGCAATCAGACAGTTCCCTCCAGAAACCACGCTTATCTCTAATGCAACTGCACTCCTGCGCCCCCAACCACGCCGCCACCCATCGCTTACATTCCTCCCCCAAGCTACCTCATTCCTCCTCCAGCATCCATACTCCTTCCCCAGCAACCACTCTGGTCTCCACCAACAGCTCGTTCAGTAACTACGCCTCTTAACCACACCTTCTCCTCCCCTTATAACCACAGTGACCCTCCCACAACCACCGCATCTCATCCCTGGCAACTGCACGCCTTCCCCCGGTGTGCAGTTGGTGAGCTTCACGTGGAAACGTGGTGAGATTGGCTTGGGTGCAGGGGGAGCTTGACGTGGGCACGTGATAAGCTTGGCGTGGGCACTTGACTACGGTTTGTATTTATAAATGGGTGAAATGTTTCCTGATGTATATGGTGACCGTGAGAGGCTTTATGCTGGTATAATGCACTATCATGATGGCATCTGACACCATAGTGTTGGCCTCTACTTACATTCACGTTAACTAATACGATTTTTTATGTTGGTCGGACTTGGAGACAGAAACACGTACTAGCCATCACCAGTATCGAGTCACAGGAGGCCAACATAATAATGCTTTATTCCAGCATAAAGCCTCATGTGATGAGAGGAGACCTTATGATTGCCGAGGCCCGGGGTTAAGAGAGTCAATTAGGGCCCATCAGAGGATTAATCTTGATGACCTATAAGCAAGCCGAGCATTTTCGACTCCAGTTTCACCTTGCCATTTCTCTCCACGAAACCGTAATAGAAGATCTTAATACAATATTATGATACGATACTAACAACAGATTATTAATTCGAATGATAAAAAGAATACAAAACTCTGGGGGGGCCTGCAAGAGTGTGGGGCCCGGTTTGGCTGGCTGATTTGCCCTCCCGCAAGACCACCTGAGGTATGATCGCCATATGGTCCGGGGATACACTTGATGTGTAGTCTTGCTCGAGATGAGGGTCCTCTGATAAAAACAGTTGAGGAGTTATAGGCACTCTGTCTCATTGGCAATATTTCTTAGCGATGACGGTGGCTGTGTCACTACAAAACTAAGTCTATACTAAAATGTTTTTTTTTGGGGGGGTCAGAGAATTAAGGATCGATTTCAGTATCGTCTGCTCATAGGCTCGGAATCTTATCTCATTTGACTTTTGTTACAGATTCTCTGCAGTGACCTTGCAGATACACTGATAAGTTTAGATCCAGTACTGCAACGCACAGCATGAGACAGCTTGTTTGTTGCAGCTTTGTGCAATTAGCACGTTTGTAGGACATCGAAATCAGCAACCAGACACCAGTCGATAGCTGCTACAGTCAACTGCCTGTGTTGTTTATCCTCACGGACCGTACACGTAACGAGAATTTATTTGGTTTTGTAATTAACGTTATAACGACGTCAGCGGTCTTAATGACCTTGGCAGCAGATAACCAACAAACCTATGGGTACTTTGATGTATGTTACGGATTATGACATACTGACCTCTAGTTGTTAACGCACTTTACATCCAATAATACACACACACACACACACACACACACATGTAAACCCACATCTTGTCTCAATGAATATACTTGGTATTACTGAAACATTCACTCTGTTGGAAACCCCACGTTACGGAAATCACTAAGTCTGCCTCTGAGATATTGGGAGACCTGTTATATGTCGAAACTTCTTTCCTTTTGAACGGTTGCTCCGTTTAAACAAAGATTGATCCGTCCCTGTATGGAGTACTGCTCTCACATCTGAGGTGGTTCAAGCTCGGTATCCTTATTTGACAGATTTTTTTGACAGAGTTGAGTCGAAAACGGTTCACCTTATAAACTGTCCCAGGCTAACTTCCAAACTTGACCCCCTTGCCCTACGCCGCACTGTTGGTTCACTTTCCCTCTTCTATAGGTGTTTCTTTGGTTTTTGCTTCCGAGAGCTAGCTGCTTGTGTGCCCCCACCACTAGCTAGACCACGGAATACTCGGCAAGCTGCTGCGTCACACGAGTATTGTGTGGCCGTCGGCAACACTAGGAGTGGGCCGTTTTGATACCTGCTTCTTTCTCTACACGTGTAAACTTTGGAACTCCTCTACCTCCTCATGTCTTTCCCAGTAACTATGATCTTGCGCATTTCAAAATAGTTTTTTTTTTTTTAACCTCCTCCAAAATTCGTAAGTACTTTCATCTCTTCTTTTTCCCTTTTATTAATCTTAGTATATTTCAATTAAGGCCCGGCGTTGATGTAGACTTTTGTCCGTGACTGGAGCCTCCAACGTAGAAATAAAGAATGTGTTTGTAGAGATCTCTCATATCCACAGCAAGAAGTACAAAGTCATCAGAGTTGTTCGAAGGAAGACTTCACTAACCTGGACTTACAGACATTAAACCAATTTGTAAGTTGGCAAATAAATCTAAAGTAACTGATTCTGTTGATGATGAGGCAAGACCTGAACGTCCGGGTACCTCCCAGGATAACGACGGGTGTGAGGATGTCAGCCTACACAGCATCATGTCGATTACGTGGGTTGACATTCTATGATTCCTTCCAAATACGTCTCCTGTAAATTAGAGATTATCTTGGGAGGTATTTGGGCGCCCAGATCATTATTAACCTTTTTTTTTTTTCTTTTTTGCCAACTCACAAATCTCCTTGTCGTGTCCTTGAAAAGATTCATGCAGTTGAAAGAATGGGATGTTTGTTATACTGATGGAAGTGTCCAAGACAATAACAGGAGTGGAATCGGATTTGTGATTTAATGAAGTGGGACCTCATGGAAATGATAGATAACAAGGAACCTAATGGTCCATGACCAGGTTATCTGCCCTCATAATTGTGGAAGAACCACCCGTCTCTCCCTCCGTCTCAACAGTCGGCAGGGAATAAACCTGAGAAGAAACACTATGTGTTACGAAGAGAGTGTACTGCCGTGGAAATTTCATAGGAAAGTGTAAACAAGAAAAGTTTCGTGCGTTGAAGAGAAACGTTTTACTGGGGCTTTACGTCGTGATTTATATCTTTGAAAATCTCTTCAAATCACTTTGCACTTGTTCCCTTAAACACAGAGGATCACATCTAACACGTTTTCATAGATCCATCATCAGTCGTATCCTGTACAAAAGATATCTAAGATTACCATTATTTCAACAGAATAGTCAGGGGACCAGTGATACATCCTGAATTTAAAACCAGTGTATCAAAGGGCCGGACCACCAGGAGGTTTGGGCCGGTGCCAAACAGACACCTGACGAGTTTAACAACAACAGCCACAATCGAATGAGAACCAATACTTTTTTTTTTCTTTCGTCATAAATGTTTGACTTGACTGTTATGGTTTCAGGCTGCATGAAATTATAGCAATCAGTAACCATCTACTCCAACAACATCCGATGAGAAAAGCTGCTCCTCAACCCCCGAGTTCTCTTCACCCTTTCGACTCCTATAATACAGTGATCTACATCTTACACAGTGGAGAAGGCTGGGTGGTTTGTATGTGTCTCGGCTGCCAGAAAGCACTTAACAGTGTACCGCACAGGAGGCTGGTAAAGAAGCTGGATCTCCAGGCAGGAATAAGGGGGAAAACTGCAACGGTGGACAGATGATATTACCGGAAGGGAACATACCACACATGTAAGAGGAGCCCCCTCGAAGTGGATCTGGGTGCTTCTCCGCAGCGTTCATTCCTGGAGCCATTGTTGTTGTTCTTCATCTATGTCTGTGACTTAACACAAATGATTAGGACTCCTACTTCAACATGTCTACGAATAATGAAAAGATCATGTGGAAAGCACTAAGTGGTAAGGTTGCATCAACTTTCAAAGGAAGCTCCTAAGTTGGTCTGTAACGTGGTTCGTGAAAATCTCTTGAGTAACTGGACTATAATGAGGACTGGGGGGGGGAGGGGGACAGAGTGAAAGAAGGACTCGATATGAGTTCTCTTTAGCCGGAAATAAGATGCAGCAATGTACTTGTGGTAGGGACTTTGGGGTCGACGTCACCCCCCCTCACCTGTCGCCAGAGTTCCTCCTTCGGATAATTGCAAAAGAGAGTGTCCGCTGGCGAATATTAAAATTCCATTTAAGTACATATTTAAGGATGTGTTTGACTACTTGTTTACATGGTATCTTAGGCCAAAACTAGAACATGCTTTTCAAGTTTAGTCGCCGCACGTAGAGGAGGACAAAGAACCAATGGAGATGATCCAGGTAATGGACAACAAAGAAGTTACCAGAATTAAGAGAGCTGAGTTACAGTGAGGGGTCTTACGTGCCATAGATTTGTTCACCATGGATGAGAGAAGAGTAAATGGCAACTTGGTCACAGTCTTTGGAATTTTTAAACCAGTTTTATGCCGCCATTGGTGAATAGTTTTTCGAGACATACAAGTATATAAAAACATTAGATGTTATCACGCAACTTTAAGCGAGAAACTTGTTGGAAAAGATGTAAAGAAGTACTTCTTTAGTACATGCGTAGGATGAGTGGAATAAACTGTAAATATTGACAGTACACCAAAGTTTGAAAAGTTGTATGATATCAGAAAAAGTTTCAGGGATAGGGAGCCACGGGTGTAAAACCCCCTCCCCCTGTGGTATAAATAGGTCATTACAGGGAGGCTAACTCCTAGACCAGCTTATCTTTGGCCCAGCCCAACCCACACTGTAGCTACAGACCCACCACTCTCCAACTATTTCCTCTTCCCCTTAGTTACCTCTGCTCCCCATCACCCACCCATGCCCCATCAACCTTACCTACTCCCCATCAACCACTCCTGGTCTCCGTCAACCGCCTCTGTGCCCTGTCATCAACTCCTTAACTAACCCTGGCCCCCACTTATCATACCTGGCTCTTAAATACTTCCCATCTCCTTCATCCATTATCGCTGCCTGCTATCCTCCACCCGCCACCAACACCCCACCTCCCCAACATTTTCTTTTTATTGGGTGGTTTAGAGGGGTATAGAAGATGGGGTCGGGCATGGAAAATGAAGCGGAGAAATAGAAGAGAGCTGTGTCGGATGAGAATGTGTGGTGTAATATTACTGACCTGTGCTGGCAGTTGTTGAAGTACATGTGGGTCTCTTCCCTCCCTCCCTCAGTCACCTCCGATCTTCCTCTGCCACCCCGTGTTCCTGATTCGCCGCTGCCGCTCCTCCTCATCCACTCATTATACCCCTCAGCCACCCATGATCTTCCTTAACTACCTCCACTTCCCCCTAAGCCACCCTCTTTCTTCCTTTCTCAGCCACCCTCAATTTTCCTCAGCCACCTCCGACCCTCCTCTTCCTCTTCTACCACCCATACTCCTCCTCAGCCCATTCCAGCTCCTCGTTAGCCACCCCATCTCCCCTTCAGCTGTTCCCAGTAGCCAAGCCTTTGAGGGGACGACTGTGGCCACACCCTGTAGGGGAACGACTGTAGGGAAAGACTGGTGTGGGGATGCGGGGTACACTACGCCATATATCTTCCTCCACTTTCCTCCTCCCGTCTCGCCCATTCTTTTTTTCCTCCTCCTAACCATCCAATTACGGACGTAAAAAAAATACCATGTGGATTGGACCAAAAAAAAAGGCTCATTTATGGGCAGTTAGGACGGGAAACAGTAGGGGGTTGGGGAGGAAACGCAGAATGGAGAAACAGAGGCTATGTTTTGATACACCCCCGGCACGCCACGGGTTCTGTGTAGTGATGCTGTGTTGGTTTGGAAGGTAAGTATCGTAAGCTGGCTTAAGGGAAATGGTGTGTGTGACAGGAAATTCTCACAGGACTTTGAGGCTGTGTGGGAACCAAGCGTGTTCTACGTTTGTGCTTCAGTTGAGGTAGTGAATATCCCTGTTCTGTGTCTTTGTTGTCTTCTAGGTTTCGTCTCTGGGGCATATCCCAGTATAACATCTGTGACCCAGCCAGCGAAGGCGATACTGTTCACTACTGCTGGATTACTATTGACCCAATACACTGCAGAGTTCCATTTCCTCAATTGGCTCTCATAACGTGTAACCCTGTCTATAGTAGAGGTAAACATTCCTTCGGGTTTCGAAGAAAAAATGAAGAACGATGATCACCAGAATTTCTTAGAATCAGTCATTTGGTTCTGCATACGTATTGCATATAACCCACAGTTACATCTGTTAGGCTCCATAGCATTCAGAGTGTACGGTTTGAACCTATAAGACAGTGGGTTCTACATGCACCAGTGTGAAATCAAATGACCCTTAAGCTACTGGGACACTAGGCATCGAACCCGCGACCCCTGACTTGTGGACAAGGCGTACAAGCTATATCACATTAATTGCTTTACAAGGAAGAAGAGATTTATTTTTTAATGCTTTGTCATGTCTCTGCACTTAAATGCTATCGTCAGTTAACAGCAAATATCTCCCAACTTCATGAGAGTTGATGCTCTATAGCTAACCAGAGCAGTCCTACACCCAGCGTCCGGCTGAGGCTCTCGGGCGGTTGTGAAAGCGATATGAACATGAATGAATCCCTTCAGTACGACTTTAAAATGTGATGGCCCGGTCTTTACCCTGACCCTTAAAGGTAAGGTCAAAGATCAGGCCATGATACCCAGGCTGATACGTCCCGTCGTGTCAAGGATGATTCCGCCGTAATCAAGAGGTTGATTATCATTATAAGGCCCGGAAATGATTGTCATGATGGTAATCGAGGTAACATTGTTGCTGATGGCCCTGGTCCAGGTAACGGTGGTGTTGGAGTGACTGGTACAGGGAACAGTGGTGGTGTGGCACCGATCCCGGTTACAGTGGTGGGCACTGTAATGGTTGGCACATATGCTATGGTAGTGGTTGTGATTATGATCATCAGTACTTGTGGTGGCACTGTGATACTAGTGTTGGTAATGTAGAAAATGATACTGTAGTGTTGGTGGTGGTAGGAGCACTGTGGTGGCATTGATAGCATTAACAACAGTGGTGTTGGTGTTATTAGTAGCATTGGTTTGGTGATGGTGGTGAGATGGGACCGGTAAAATGGTGGTGGTGGTGGTAGTTATAAGTAAGGGCGATAGAGGTGGTGATAATGAGATGGTGGGAGAAGTAAGGATGATAGTGAAGTGGTAGTAGTAGTGTATTCATCGTATTATAAGTAACTGTGATAGTGTAGTGTTAGTAGAAATGTAAATGAAAGTGAGATGGTGGTAGTAGTGCGGTGGTGGTGGTAGAAGTCATGGTGATAGAGCGATGGTAATGTGGTGATGGTGGTAGAAGTCAGGATGATAGTGAGGTATCATTGCGGTGACGGTGGTAGAAGTCAGGATGATAGGAATGGTCTCTTCCTAGGGAGGCCCTTGTGTCTGGCGCCACCATCTTCATATTCTGCTGATGAGGCAAGAGGAAGGGTGGCGAGAGCATAGCAGGAGAGGAGGAGAAGGAGTAGCAAGAGGATAGGAGAGGAGGAGGAGAAGGATGTCGGGCAAGGAGTGGGGTACCGAGAGGATAGAAGAGGAGGAAGAGGTAGAAATGGGTGAAATAAGGCTGATAGAAAATGAATAGAGAGGGAGATAAATTGTTGATGATAGATGGAAGGGAGACATAAGTGGAGGTAATAGGTAACAGAAGTTTGTTGAAGTAAAGAAGAAAATGGTGCAGCGAAATGTCGTTGAAAAAAGAAAGTATTTAGAATACATGACAAATTTCGTTGAATATGTATCAGTTGTAAAAAGGTTGAAGCAAAACTGGGAAAAATATGTATGATGATACTAGGACTGTTCACTCTTCCTGGTTCTAAGAAAACTGAAACAACTAGAAGTTTTATTGATAGGTTGTCTACAGATCTCTTGTGTGCTGCTGGAACAGGTTCGAGAAGTAACAGGAAGAGTTGGACTACTGGAACTACGTAGATGAGCTCTTGGAATCTTTTTTGTGCTGCTTCACTGACATTGGTGTGCTGAACCATTCTCACTTGACTCCTGGGACAGTATCCGATGGTTACTGGGACAATTATATGTATAGCAAAGTACTGGACCAGTCCTAATAGGTAAGGGAAACAAGATCGGTAATCAATTGTAAGCCTCGATGGCTGTGATAGTTTTGATTGGCAGGACTGGGTTGCTAGGGCGGTCATGGGGTTCTGGGGTTGCTGGGTCTTCTTTTTTATGACACTGATTCCAGTCACGGATGCTTCTCATCGAAAAAGGGCGAAAATGAAGATAAGTTATGAAAGTGTAAAAAATGTATTAGGAAAAAAGATAGGTTTATCGTATACCGCAAGGTAAAGACATTTAGTCAAGGCTAAAAGCTTAAACTGTGGGACTGTCCTCATGGTTCCCTGGAAAGGTGTGGTAGGTTGTTTGAACGGTCCCAGTGGGTCGCTGGAATGTTGTAGCTGATAGCTGGAACAGTCTTAGTAGGTTGCTGGAGTGGTAAGAGAGTTGCTGGAATGGTGTGATGGGTTGCTAGAGCAGTTTCTCTGGGCTGCTGGAATGGTGTGATAGATTGCTGGAATGATGTGTCGTGTTACTAGAAATGTTTGCGAGTCGTTGGAATGTTGTGATGGATTGCTGGAACAGTTTCGATGAATTGTTGGAATAATCTGGCAAATTGCTGGAAATATTAAGAGGTTGCTGAAACAGTATAACAGTATAGGGTGTTCATGGAACGATGTGGCAGGTTGCTGTAACTGTTTTAGTGAGTTGCTGGAATAGTCCAGCTTGGTTGTTGTAAAGGTCCTGGTGGTTTGTTGGAATGATGTGTTGGGTTGTTGGAATGGATTTAGTGGGTTTCTAGAATGTGTGGTGGGTTGCAAGAATAGTCTTTGTGAGGTGCTGGAATGGTGTGGCAGGTTGCTAGAACGGTAATGGTGGGTTGCTGAAATAATGTGATGTATGGCTGGAACGGTCTTTTTGGTCTTTTGGACTGATGTGGTAGGTTTCCTGGAATGGTGTGGTAGGGTTGCTGAGATGGTCATAGTCGGTTGCTGGAATGTTGTGTTGGGTTGTTGGAATGGTGCGGTAGGTTGTTGCAAAGGTGTGGCAGGTTGCTGGTATTATATGGTAAGCTGCTGGAAATGTTTATGTGGGGCCCTGGAATGGTGTGGCGGGTTGTTGGAATAGCACGGTGAGTTGCTGGAATGGTTTCAGTAAATTGTTTGAGCGGTTCTGATGAGTTGCTGGAGAAGTATTGGGGTTGTTGAAATGGTGTGGTGGGTTGCTGAAACTGCCTCAATGGGTTGATAGAATCGTATGGTTGGTTATCAAATTGGTCCGAGTGAGTTTGCTGGAATAGCGCGATGGGCTGCTTGAACAATCAAGAGAGGTCACTGCGTGGTGTAATGGCTTGCTTGAACGGTCCTTCGTGGTTGCTGTAATGGTATGACGGGTGACTGTAACAGTCTTTTTGGTTCCTTTGAATGGCGTGATGGATTAATGGAATGGTGTCTTAGGTTGCTGGAACGGTCATCGTGTGATGCTGGAATGGTATGTGGTGTTTCTGAAACGGTGTGATGAGTAGCTATAAAAATCTCGGATGGTTGCTGGAATGGTGTCGTGGATTGTTGGACTAGTCTTGAAGGATTGCTGGAATGATATGGGGAGTTGCTGGAATGATGAGGTGGGTTACTGGAATAGTTTCATGAGTTACTAGAACTGTCCTAGTGGGTTGCTGGAATGGTGTGGTGGGTTGCTGATGTGGTAAGGGTGTTTTTCTGGAACGTAGTGGTGGGTTGGAGGAATGGTCTTGGTGGGTTGCTAGAATGGTATGGAGGGTTGTTTGATGGTGTGGTGGATTGATGGAGTGGTTTAAGTAGGATCTTGGAATGGTGTATTTGGCTACTGGAACAGTCTCAGTTCTTTAATGTATCGGTGTGGTGAGTAGCTGGAACGGTCTTTTTGGGATGCTGGCGTGGTATGGGCTGTTTCTGGAATGGTGTGGTGGGTTGCAGGAACGGAATAGAGTTTTCCTATAATGGTTTGATGGGTCGCTGGAATGCTATTGGGTTTTCATAGAATTGTATATGTTTTCGTGTTAAGTGGGGATGGTTAGTAGAATGGTCTTGTTGGGTTGTTGAGATGGTATGGAGGTTGCTGGAATGGTAAAGCGGACTACTGGAACTGTCCTGGTGGGTTCCTTGAATGGTATGACAGTTGATGAAAAGGAGTGGCGAATTTCCGGAGTGCTCTTGAAGGGTTACATGAACGGTATAAGGGTTGCTGGAAAGATGTGATAGATTGCTGGAACTGTCCTAGAGGGTTGTTTGAATGATATGGGAGTTGCTGGAAAGGTCTTAGTGTGTTGCTGAAATGAAGGAACGGTTACTGGAATGCTCTTGATAGGTTCCTGGAATGGCGTGGTGGGTTCTTGAAAAAATCTCAGGGAGTTGTTGGAATAGTGTAGTAGGTTGTCGGAATGGTGTAGGGTTCCAAGAATGGTCACTGGTCATGGTCAGTAAAAGAAACTGTATAGTCGGGGATCATCCGAGGTATCAGTTAATCATAAACTCATGAATGATGATTGACAAATCAATGATTCACATACATATTATCGTTGTTCCTGACATTATTACTTCATAAGAATTTAGACTACATCTATTTGATTGCATATTCTAAATTTTGTGCTGAATGGAGAAAATTTGGTAGAAGCGAAATGTTTCAGATACCGTGGAGTGGACATTGCGGCGAATGAAACCATGGAAGCGAAAGTGTCATAGGGTGGGCGAAGGGGCGAATGGGGATGGTGTGAAAGGAAGGTCGTTATCTGGGAGAGCGAAAATGGGTAGTTTGAAGGTACAGTAGTCCCAACGATGTTGTATGGTTTCGGGTCATGGGCTTCAGATAAACATTGCGGAGTTGGTTGGATGTGGTGGTAATTGAATATCTGAGGACAATTCGTGGTGAGGTGGTTTGATCGAGTAAGTAATGAAAAGGTAAGAGAGAGGTGTGGTAATAAAAAGAGCGTGGTTGAGAAAGCTGAAAATGGTGTGCTGAAATGATCTGGACATATGGAAAAAGAGTGAGGAAAGGTTGACAAAGAGGATTTATGTGTTAGATGTGGAGGGGATAAGGAGAAGCAGGAAACCAAACTGGAGATGGAAGAATGGAATGAAAATTATTTTGAGTGGTCGTGGGCCTGAACAGGCTGAAGGGTGAAAGGCGTGCACGGGATAGAGTGAATTGAAACGATGTGGTATACAGGGATCGACGTGCTGTCAGTGGACTGAACCAGGGCATGTGAAGCGGCCCAGTCAAAACCATGGTAAGGTCTATAGGGCTGTGGTATCGTTGAACTACACATGGCAGTAAGAGAATGTATGTGGGCAAATGCGGCCTTTCTTCGGCTGTTACTAACGTGGGAACCGGCTGACAAGAATGAAAAGAGAAAAAATAGAATATATATATATATATATATATATATATATATATATATATATATATATATATATATATATATACACACAC
>JAYMFT010375815.1:0-21078 GCA_038088735.1 Panulirus argus | reverse complement strand
TGATGCATATATATATATATATATCTTATGTCAGACTGAACTAATTCTGACCTTTAAGTCCTCTAATAACATATTCCGAAATTGCGCCGTAACATCAACAAAAAGATGAATCCCTTCTTATATCCGTATTCATGACACCTTACATGTATGAAACTAAACCTCGTTAGCTCACAGAGTTTATACATGACACTACTGCAGACAGGACAAGATTACAACACCAAAGCGACGGTCATCAGCAAGACTGAGTCATCGTTAGTAGATGGGAAGGAGTACGGTCTCGTACCGGACCTCGCTCGAAAGTTGTCATTTCCCTAACTCTTGCGTGGAGAGCAACCCTGAAGCTTTAAGGAGCCTCATGGTAGAAGCCATAATAATAATAACAATAATCATAAAAGTGTAGATGACTCTGTTCTCTCTTCAAACTGATGCTGAGGATCGGCATGATTATTGTTAGTAAATGTGACTGTCATAGACAAAGATACTGGTATGCCCAAAAACCATACTCAAGTACGAGAAGCATACGTACTTCTGGCCCGGAGTATGAGTGACCCAAAATGCCTGTAGACCTGAATACAAAAGGATCGAACAGACTTAACCTTAGCTGATTATACAGCTTTTTCAGTCGGTAGAGGTAATGAATGAAAATCACTACATTCAAGATACATATGAAGGTATATACCGATACACTACTAGGCTTCACCTACAAAGCTAGGTTTCACCTTGGAACCTGACCTGAGAATGAATAACTGAATAGTGATTTCATTACTCCCAGGCGTGGTAATGGATGTAAATATTCATATCCTTCTCCACTTACCTTCACATATAAAAGCCTGTGAATCGATTACATAATATATCTTATGGGTGTTGAAAAGTTTCTGATATATCTAGCAAGTTGGCGCTCAGGAAATACAGTTCAACAAATAAGGAGACCTGCGTATAGTAAAACAAGTTGATAAGGAAATACTCTGCTCATCATTCGTAATATATATTTTACCAAAATCAGAATATGCTTTATATGTCTTGTCACCACTCTTTCAAATGCATAAAGATTTGATTGAGAGGGTCCCATAGCAGAGCAACAAAGTTGGTGCATGAATTTAAAAGAGCTGAACTATAGTTCGAGGTAGCCATCATGAAAGAGAGAAGAGTAAAGGGTGACCTGCACTCTATCCAAAAGCTTTTAAGTAAGTTCGATAATGCCAACAGCAAACAGTTCTTCGGGAGATGCAATGACAGAGAAAATAGAGGTAATAACACAGAGCTAAGCCAAAAGCATATTAGAAAATGATGAAAATAGGTATTTCCTTTCGTGTCAAGGTTGCAATTACTGGTATAAACTAAGAGATGAAACTGAATGCCTGGTTACAAATGTTTAAAATAATATCAGATGGTAAAGAAACTTCAAAAGACGGGACCCCACGAATGTGAGAACTCACTTCCCGTACTGTGCAAGTAGGTAATTAAACACACATTTACGACTTGGATAAAGGGCCCACGTGAGTCCTCTAAACAGATTACTCATCTCTAGAATACTGTGATGGAACAGTTTGCAGGATTCTCACTCAGCCTCCGTAATCCCCTGGCCACCCAGGAAGGAGACACGGCGACAAATGCCAACACTTGGAAAAGGCGATATCGAGGTGAATAGAACGCTGTCGTAAATGTAGATATCCAGAGATACTAAGCCATTGCCACCAGCAGTACCAACCAAACAGGAAGTGGTATTACCAGCCCGTTTGGCGAGAAGTTTGAGGTTCAGGCAGCAGATTTCGGGTAAATATAACGGAAGGTTTGGACTTTTGATAAAAGAAGCTTGTAGGTTCAGGTAATGGTATTTATAGACAAATGAAAATTTGGAGTATAGCGAATAACAGAAAGGATTGGGGCTTCCACAAAAGCAACTTTGGAGTTTAGAAAGCGGAATGTTCGGGGGTTGGACAAGAATAAAACCTCACTTGTGAACATGCTAGGGGTGCCCTATAGCTGAGAGTAAGAACAGAGTTCCTGACCACTTTACCTGATGATCTTCTTGCCGGAGAAGCTATTGGAGCGCGGTCGTTCCCCTTGCGGAGCTTCAGGAGGGATTAAGGAAGCATGGCGTGTCGCAAAGCGAGCTATAGGGGTGGGCGGCGCCGGAGGACGCCATGAGGGTGAATCGGGCGGGTCGGGCGAAGTAGTGCTGTTGGTAGTGGGCGTGGACAGGAGGGCAGCCGTCTCTGGCAAGTCGGACGCCTCTCCGTCTTCTCCTATAGCATCCGACTCTCCCTTCTCGTCAGGTGACTTGGGAGCCATGGCGGTGCCCGACTTCTTTAAGGATAGACCCTTCAAGTCAATGATACCGTTGGGTGTGTCAGATTTTTTGGTTGTGATGACGGGGAGCGGTGTCCCCTCCAGCAGTGGGGCGTCCAGCTTGGGAAGTATGGGGACACCCGGCCTCCGCGTAAATGACACGCACCTGACGGGGTATCGTCCGTGCGCTCCCAAACGACGTCCCAAAGGCCCTCGAGCGTATCAAGTCCACGTTCCTCACCAACAGAACACCACAAAAGTCCACAACTTACGATACGCACTCGCTACCCAAGTCAATTAACCACACTGACTTCTCCAAGCAAATTCTTCGGTTGCGTTTGTCTTTCAGAAAACACTAGCAGATGTTCCAAGAGCACTAACCACTGCAGCTAGTCGAACATTGCTAATCGAAGACTTATTCTGACGGCAAGCCAGTGGTGGCAGGGAGGTAAGTCGGTCCGGCGTAACTTGCAGTGGTGACTGTGGTGGTGAGGCGAGATGTGAGGTGGAGGCTGGTGGCGAGGCGACCGGGTATGTTGTGTCTCACCTGGCCGCTGCTGCTGCTGCTGCTGCTGCCCGCTCCCTTCCCTCCCTCCCTCCCTCGCTCCCTCTCATCACGTGAAAATCCTTACTCCGCCTCCTCCCTGACTCCCTTCCTCTCATCGTCCCATGACCCATGACCCAGTCCCCACTCCTGTCTCCACATACCCCGCCATGACACATTTGCCTGTACTACACAAGTGCTGAAGCCTTTGAGTGTTTTTGCGCTTCCAGCACCCAGCAACAGCGGTAGAAACCTGTGGGACATCGTAGGCAAGTGCCAGCCACCGCAACCTGTTTACTGGGCTTTATCAAGATATCTTCCACAGTCAGTTGCACATCTTCCATTACCTAACTATACTCACAGACACACACACCTCCCATTCACCAACCATACAAACAAACACTTGCAAATAAACACACACAGAGACAGAACGGACGCATGCATACAAACACAATCGAACAGATGAATACCGTAAGCACGAACGAAAACATACGCACGCACTCCACACCTTTGCACACCCCGCCCACCACAGGCATCTCAGTAGCTCCAGTGCTGTACGAAGATCATCCTACAAGTGCCGGCAATAAAAGTATATCTGATAACTCGCTTGTGCTCAGGTCTGTACTCTCCTCAGCTGTAGCAAGAAAGAACTTCCGACGATCATTTGTTGCACCTGTCGAGCGTGACTGCCGAATAAGCTTTTTTTATTCTGAGAGTATCATGACTTGACGTGGTAAGCACAGAAGCCATCAACAGGAACGTAAGTATGAAAAGAGGAAATGGAGAAAAAACGGAGAGAGAGAGAGAGAGAGAGAGAGAGAGAGAGAAGAGGAGCGAAGTGAGACAGAGAGAGAGAGAGAGAGAAGAGGGGCGAGCTGAGACAGAGAGAGAGGCCCTCCAGCCGTACCAATCCTACTCCATTTCATAATAACTATTCATGGTCACGTCCAAACGGTGCAATGAACTACGAACCCGTTTCATGAAATGCTGATTCTGTCTGTCCGCTTGTCCATACTTTCATAACGGTTTTGTTTTCGTTCTGGACGTTACACAGTAAAACCTTTGGAAATGAAACACCCACACCCGCGTAGGGCCACGGGAAAGTCCCTAAAGCATACGAGTCCTCTCTCTACTGACGCAGAACAACTGACAGCAGAATGTGAAACGCATGAATTTGTTTCGAACCAAGCACCGAAAGGAACTCTTGAGTTCTTCAAGGCTTTAATAAAAACTGGTCTGAGGATCTTTGTCTCGAAGCCTCTAGCTCAAGGCTTCGCGGAACATCAGTACAATGGTTCACAACATAATGATCCAAGTTTTCACAGTATGTGACTTTAGAGTTCAAGGGAAAGTGGCCTTGCCCGTCACAGTACTCCCGCGTCCCTGGTCACAACCATGGGACCTGTCAAATAGTCCTTAAGCCCAGCGGTTGAAGCGTGAGACCGGACACTACCACTTGCTGCCCACGGAGGCCTAGGTGGCCTGGAGGCCGCAGAGCAGCCCTGGCCTGTAGCACAGAGGAAGCCCAGCCATCCGGGGACCCACATTTTGACTCGGGAAGGCCTACCCTCATGGAATCTTGCCTGCTCGCCGTGCAGGAATACGGAAAGCATCGTAAACAGGTTACTGTGCTTGTATGTCACAGTGAGCCTATGAAGATACCGTTCCATGCCTGATACAGGCAGCGACGGAGTGGCTTGCAGCCTCACCACATACCAGTGTAGCCAAAACACACTGGCACCTCCTCAGCCACAAATCAGCAAGGGTCAAGTCAAAGGATGTCAATGTCGAGGGGTTTAGTGAAGATGCGTTCGTCGAGGGTGTAGTGCAGATGCGTACTGTCGAAGGATGAGTGATACTGGGGAGGGAAACAAACACGTAAATCTTGGCTGGAAAAATATTTTCTGGGTATATAAACACGTTGGTGCATTGATCTGAGAAACTGAAACATCAGTGTCAACCAAAAGTAAACCAGTATAGTATACATTATACCTGTTTACCACTAATGACCCAAAGACAAAACACTCGCGGAAGAGAGTTCAGTTTACCCAAAACAACATTCGATGAATAACCGAGAAACATAGTTACTGGTCACACTGTCCTTATTACATGCCAGTTCCTGAAGTAAGCCAACGGTGAAGGGCAGAGCGAAGGGGTCAGGCAACCTGACTGCCTACCCACCATGAACACAAATCCTATACCACGTCAAACCGGGCGACTGAATCAGTAACGATGATTTTGGAATGATTCCTAACGCAGGAAAAAAAAAAAAAGCATACGAACGTGCAGAGGAACCTTCAGAACAAACGTGCAGTGAAGATCTGGTGTTCTGTACAATGGTAACGGGCCACCCACATGAAGACTGTGGCTAGACGCTGTCCAAAACCACCTCAGTTTTGGAAGCCAGGCGTACTTGGTCCGCTGCTCCGGAGCAAACTCTCAAACTCGCCCCATTCAGCTTCCATCTTTCGGGCACAGAAATCAGTATGATTAAAGCATAACGCTTCAAAACTCGTAAAGCGCAGTCTGAAGTGTAATGCTGCTACGGCACAAGCACAGTAGAAAATAGCACACTACATCAAGTACATGCTATGTGGCAATGATAACACATTAGTAAAAGATACGTCGTCTCTTTGTGAAAGTGACCGTTTCAATTTGAGGATCACTCTCAGCATCTAAGGACGGTGCGACGAGGCTAGGCTACCGGGCCAGGCTATGGCCAGGCCAGTCTCAAATTATAACATAGAATCATCCCATCACCGTAGAGGAACGCAAATAAGCTATATGCAAAACAAGACAGAAAGTAAATCAAAACAAGTGAGTAATACAGAGTACATCACATGTAAAAGAAAAAAATAATCTCTCCTTAATATCGCATGAAAACGAAAAATACTGAAGTGCAGTCCTTATGAGAAAGTTATGGAACCGAATGAGATGTTAATAGCGCCAGATTCTCAACAAATCGTGTTTCTATACTTGAAATGCAACCCATCAGGACGCCAGGTACCAGACGGATTACATTTCAAAGATTTAGACGGAAACAGTAGAGGCATCGGACCCACAAAAGGCAGTCAAGAGACACTGCCAGGAGTGCAGTACCTGTGACCAAAGAAGCAGACGCAGTTCTTTGGCAAAGAGAAGAGAAAGATCAGACTGATACTGAAATGATGTATAGAAATGGAAGGAGTCACACGAGAGAGCTTTCTCAGTGATGCGAAAATAATCTGAATTTTACCAGCAAACGTTTTAGCGGTGTGGTCTGTCTTGTGGTGAAATGGACAAAATCTTAACTTGAGAAACAGAAGACGAGAGAGGCCACGAAATATAACAACACAAAGAAAATGAGAAGCAATGTGTCTCCTCACTGAATACGCCAGGTCCTGACTTTCCACACCAAACCTACCATAAACATACGCGACAAATGAAATAACATTTGTTCATGATATATATCAACATATGCTAGAAGACCATATATATATATATATATATATATATATATATATATATATGCTCGCACAGTAAACTACACAGTGTATCTTCGGAAAAGCTAAAGAAAAATTTTATAACTTATCGAATGGTCCTTCCCTTGGTGGTAAATATTCAACACAGACAACTGCAAGCACGTCAAGGTGAGCGAGAAGCCAGCGACACAATATTGGATTACATTAATGTGTAGTTATTTTGAGAAGGACCTGGTCCAAGCAAGAATCAACATGGAAGTCTACTTTAATCCCTTGAACACGACGGTACGACCCTTGAGCACGGCAAGTAAGATCATTGGGCAAAAATAGCGGAACCTTTGCCTTGACCCTTTAAGGATCAGGTCAAAGGTTTAGGCCTTCGTGTCCAAAGAAGGTACCGTCATACTTAAGGGTGTTCGTGTTCATAGGATTAGAGATGAAGGACATTATCTGGACATCGACTGAAGATCCCTCAGGCCCCTGACCCATAGCTTATTACGCACAGCTCTTTACAAGACCCAGCAAAACACGCCAATATATAACATTGTCAAGCGGACCAGATAATGGAGTCTACTTAAGAATTCCACAGGCAATAAATTGCAATGATTGGGAACTACAGTGACAATAAAAAACGTCAGGGACCCGAAGTCGAGGCGTGTGATTTGGTTTGTGTAAGACAGCGGCGACAGGAATGAAGCAATACCAGGCAGGGATTACAGAGTTCAACAGATCAACAGAAGACCTGTTCGCTAAGGGTTTTCCTCCACCAGGTTCTCAACAGCGACAGTCTTAACTCCTACAGATATGGAAGCGCCCAGCGCTCCCCTAGAACTTTCTCACTCGATGCAGTGAAGTCCCTACACGATGGTCATCTTAGTCACAGCAATGAACATGTTCAACGTGTATGGAAAATATAAACCACTCTGTTTACACCTGGACGGTTCTTAGAAGCAAATCCCTTCCAAATGAAGTATAAAAATACACATTCAGTTCAGTAATATACCTAGCAGTCAAGACGGATGATGTGCGAGATCACTACACACTGAGCAGAGGTTATGTCAGAACAATTATTCCATTACTCTACAGCGCAGTTTATATATAGGGTGCTCATATGATTAATCTTAACGTTCACTGCACTTTATTCCCTCATTTACGGAGAAATATATTACGCATTACCATTGATATATATGTAAAAACAGAGTCCTGAATAAAAAGAAAGGCCTCTGGTAACTAAAGACCAAAGAATAGCCTTGGAGGTGACCAGGATACCGGTGGTGTGGTAGTGGTGCTGCCTACTGACTCTTGCATACGTATGTCCAGTGCAAGTGGCGGAGGATTACGCCCTGGTTCTGCTCTCCCTCAGGTATGTCCCTCTCTTCATCCTGTAGGTCTCTATCTCCCTCCGGTGTGTCCCCATCCGTTACGCCCTCCATCTCCCTCCTGTACCCCTCCATCTTCCTCCTGAACGCCCCAATCTCCCACCAGCACACAACATGGCTCCTCCTCACGTCGTAAATAACATCTGCTAATACTGGCATTAGAAGTAATCGTCATTAGCAACATCAGTTACTCCTATAATGATAACAATCGCCTCTCCCCTCCAGGCGTGTTGGTTCATCTTGGCTGACGAAAGTAATGCACACACGAGGCGCCCGAGCACCACCGTTCCGCAGGAGGAACACAATGGCTCCGCCGTCGACCGTAAACGCTCGCATCGTGTCGTAACATTTTTTTTTCTTCTTTTTGGCGGGTACCAGCAGGTGGGAGGGAGGTACTGGCGAATGCTGGGTGACGAAGGATCAAGACTGGTAGTTTCACAGATGTGCACTACAGGTTGCCGGAGTGATTTACGCATCGGGAACACCTACCAAAAAAAAAAAAAAAAAAAAATACACCAAACTCAACATATTGCCGTTTTTTTCACAATTTCCCTTTAACAGATTATCTCTCTTTTTTTTTCTCTCTCCGTTCACGATGGTAATTATGGACGGAGATAGTTTTGCCTCCCCAATGAACCCTAAAAGGGATGAGTGAAGGTGTTCAGTTTTCTCTGTCCTTGATTGGTCAGTGCTGGAAGCACTGTCTGTCTGTCCTTGGTCAGTCAGTGACGGAAGCACCGTCTGTCTGTCCTTGGTCAGTCAGTGAAGGAAGCGCCGTCTGTCTGTCCTTGGTCAGTCAGTGACGGAAGCGCTGTCTGTCTGTCCTTGGTCAGTCAGTGACGGAAACACTTGGTTCCGTCCGAGCACGATGACCTTAACTTGTTGAGGGCCATCATGTCCAACAACATACATACATACATACATGCATGCATATACACCAGACATCAATTTGTCAGAACTTAAGGTCATCCGGATCAACTACTCAATGATCCCCATCCGTCAAACTCACCTGCGCTCTGATCTGCACTCAGTGGTCTCACCTGGACTCACTGATCTGCACTTGTGAAACTTTCCTGCACTCGTCAGACTGACATGTACTCACGGATTCCCTCGTAATGAAACTCATCTCCCTTGTTTCGTATCATCTTCAATCAGTGATCTCAATGCATTTGTTTCACCTGCATACATTCATCTCACCTTGACGCAAGTTGCTTTGCATGCGCTCGTTTCTGTCACTTATACTCACCTGAACACATTAATCTCATACACTCACTCACCGTCTCCTCACTAACCCATCGCCCCCGCACCTCCCGCTCTCAGGAAGCAAGAGCTATGAGTCAAAATCAACTGAAAAATCCAAATATAAGTAGATAAGTGGTTGAAGGTGAAGCAGGTATGTGGTGCGATCCAGGTGACACCCGTCCGTCTGTCCAACCGTCTAAACATCACTCTGTTCATTCGTCCGAGCGTCTCTCTATCGATCTGTCCAGGCGTTCCTCCCTCCGTCCATCCAAACGTTTCAGCATCAAGGGTCGTTACACATGCCCCTTGGTCACCAGGTGACACACGATGGTAAACCTCGTTCAGTTAAACTCGTCCCCGAGACAACACGCCTTACCGGCGGTTCAACAACATTAACTCGTACTAATAAACAAGAGCTCTGATCCAGAGCCCATTATGAGACTTGGTCTATACTTGAATTAATAAGTCTACACTTGAAATACTTGGTCTACACTTGACATCGATAAGTAAAGAAAGTATAAAAGTAAAAGGTGTAAAAGTTAAATTCTGAAATCAGTCATCGACACCTGGTTTATCCGGAACGTTCGACAGTGACCCCTGAGCGTGACCGCCAGGCAGTGATGTCATAGAAAACGAATGAATAACAAAATTGAAAATCCTCATCAGACAATAATAACACGACAATGAGAGCGCGGCGATGATTTCGCAAATGGTCTTCTTTGTCTTCGGCATCGACAATGAGTGTCTCAGTGTATTGCCGATGTCGAAATATGATGACAAAATCTCATAGCCCGGTCAGACCAAAATTAGCATACACAAATGACGCAGAAGACATATCTTCGCATCGGTTTCTTTTTTCCATATTTGAAGGTGTTTGTACCAATCACAAGGCCATGTTTCATAACCATACATCACAGGATATTGGGAAAGTTAATTAGTTAAGTATTCAGAAAGTAAGATAAGCAAGAAGTTAACACTACCACAGTTGAGTAGATAACTTGGTAAACGACGAGTCTTTCAACAGTGATGGCGTAATTCTGCCCGTCTTACAGTCCCCTGGCGTCTTATACGCTTCATGAAATATATATGTAATGTGTGACAATGGTTTAAACTCGCATTAATAACCTGTCAGGAATGAAGAATCAAAATTATTAACAACGAAGTAAAGACAATAGTTACTCATAACTCATCATCACATTTGTGGTAAACCGACTTATACACACACACACACACACTGAAAACTAAATGGACCATGTGTATATGATACACTGGTCTTCATGGCAGCGGCCAGTAGGATTATATGAAACCATCGTGACGCCACTTATCTTACCAAACATTTACACCAGTGGTGTATAGTCACCTGGTGAATACCTGGTGAGGTCTTCACCCACACAGCCCGGGATGGGTCTAGGCTATTGGATTGGGTCGTTGGTCGACCACCAAAGTGTTAGAAGCCGCAGCCCGCGGGCCCACATAGCCCCACACATACTGGATGACTGACATGCTATGGGATACACAGGTGACGAGTGTCGGACACACGACAACGTGCAAGTGAGGAATGATGGACAAACAGCGACGGACAGATGACATTTAAAGGAAAGGTGACAAACGAAGGACGATGGGCGACGGACGGAGACTAATTACAATAGGTTATCTGAATCGGGACACGGGCAACCTAAGGCCTCTTTCTCTCGCTCCTCTACTTTTGTCTCCCATCCTGTCATCGGGCATCTGCTGCTCCTCAAACCCTCCCTCAGCTTCTTTCATTCTCCTTCAGTTATTCCAATCTTCCCTTTGCTTCTCTTATCCTCCTTCAGCTGTTCTCATCCTCCCTTAGCTTGTCCCATCCTTCCTCAACTGCTCCCATTCCTTCCGTGGCTTCTCCCATCCTCCTACAGTTTCTCTCACCCTCTCTTAGCATCATAACTACTCTCCTCACCCCCACTTGTAAAGGTCGAGACACCGATCATGGCCGTCTGCATTATAAATCAACATTTACAGCCCAGTAAAGTTCCTACATCTTCCAAGATTCACAAACACGCAACACTTTCGGACAAAGACTCTTCCCCTTCCTATCTTTCGTCACTGCGCCGATGATCTGCCTACCCTCTGGACACGTTTCTCGTGTTCCCCTTTTGTAAACGCTACACGCACTCTACTCCCTTCACCCCGTCACTCACGCGCCGCCAGACAAAGCAGCAGGATTCAGCCCGTTACCGAGCGTCAAGCAGGAGACCTGGACACGTTAAAGGCCGCAGGACTCGGCCCGTTACCAGGCAACATGCAAAAGACCCGGATGAGTGACAGCCGTGTTACGTATAAGCAGTATTATTAATTTCCTGCCCAGACAATGCGTACGAGCGGTAGTAAACTAACCTGCTTCAGGTAACATGAGAAAAGTAATCCAGCAGGGGAAGTGTCGTCTCAAAGATTACCCCCACCTGCAGGGAACGCACCTGGTGACACACCTTTACTTAATACGACCAGGATATTGAAAGAAGATAACCGGCAAACAGCTTATCTTATCATCAGAGAGGAATGCTGCAGGAAAGGAAAGTGCATAATGACCGGAAGCTAAATGATGTAATCCAAGTTTTATCTAAAAAAGGAGACAGGAAATGTGCTTTGTGCTTCCGTCCCACTGGCCTTACTTAAGCATCTCATTTCAGTAAGGCGGTTGGACAATGGCTAATGTTATGTCACAGAGTTTCCCTGTGGACATTGTTGTGAATGGGGTCTTGCAGGAGAATTCTTTAGTTCTACTTATGTGTTATCTATCTAGGTTCCCTGTCGAGGAAGTTGGAATCGTGCGAGGTGTGGGATGTGTTGCGAGGTTTAGCATGTGAGTTAAGGTGTGTGGTAAGGTGTGGTCACCTTGCGTTAGTTTGTGCAGTGAGGTTTGATAACCAGGTGTCAAAGTGTGTGGCAAGATGTGATGATCATGGCTTAAGGTGTATATATATATATGTGTGTGTGTGTGTGTGTGTGTGGAGTGACCATGTCATAGAGCGTGTGATGAGGTGGCCAGATCTGAGGTTTCTTTTGGGCCATTGTCTCGTGTCTGTGTGTGTGTGTTTCTCGGTGGCACAAAACACTCGACATTTCGGGCCCCCCTAGTCACACCACCGTGACGCCCTTGGGGTGAAGCAATGTCAGCCAAGCCAGCACTGCAAGTCTTACAACAATTATACCTGTTGCTACCGTCGTATGAGCCGTGCAAGAAATTCGTTTCAATACTGCAGGTAATGGTGTGGGGGGAAAGTGTCTCCTGGGAGAGAGAGAGAGAGAGAGAGAGAGAGAGACCGGCCATTACGGCAGCAAAATGTCCAGTCAAGAGGCGGGGTCGAGCGGGTTCACCAGTGCTGCCAACGTCGGCACAGGACGGCCGTGATGTACGTGAGAGAG
Source organism: Panulirus argus (assembly GCA_038088735.1). Classification (NCBI taxonomy): domain Eukaryota; kingdom Metazoa; phylum Arthropoda; class Malacostraca; order Decapoda; family Palinuridae; genus Panulirus; species Panulirus argus. The sequence continues at coordinate 8,758 of JAYMFT010375815.1, read as the reverse complement.
CTGGGGGAGTTGAGCCTCCTGAAACCCTCAGGACGACGGCAAGACCCTCTAGCACGACGGTAAGACCCTCGGGCACAATAATACCACCTTTTGGGTACTATGGCTTCATCGCTAACCTGACCCTTACATGTAAGTCATGCCTTTAACAGAAGTTATCTAAGAAAATGTAATTATTGAGAAATACACACAAAAAAAAAAAACTGATTTTGTCTGAGTTTCCATTGAATTCATTTCTCCTTCGTATCCTCCCCCCTAACCCTCTGGTAGTGGGTTATATAAATCCTCCATAATATCTCCTACAGGGCGACATGACAACCTCTGGTGTTATCTTATACAGCTTGTCTCGTGTACGAACATTCTCTTACTGCTGAGAAATATTGTATAATCAAATCCTTTCCAACAATACGTCAAGCCTATTACTGAGTACTGATGTATCAAGCGTTGCATATCTTACTACAAAGTAGTTACAGTAAAATAGACCCATTCAGTCAGCGTCATGTGTCTGTCAGACGCAAGCGCGGTATGTGCACAGACTGGTCCACATGCATGGAAGGGCACGGCTGGTCTTGATCACGACTGGCTGCCCGTTGAAGTCTCCGTGGAAGTGATTACCATTTTTGTGTGTATTACGAGAAAAGAGTTTTACGCTCGTGCTGCCCCGTTCCTAGCCTCCCGCTGTGTGAGTGTGTGTGTGTGTGTGTGTGTGTGTGTGAGAGAGAGAGAGAGAGAGAGAGAGAAGGGGTACACACTGGATTGTGGGCCTCTTACGAAAGCCTGTAATGCCTCAGGTTCAACAAACATCTAAATCAAAATGTATATATTGTTCCCTCATCGAAATAAAAAGCTGCATAAAACAGTGACACTAGAAAATGTATCCACTCTCCTATACGAATTTCTCTAAATATAAGTACTCGGAAAGCAACGAGAGTTAGCTGTGTTTCCCTGTACAGCAAAGACAAGCTACCATATTTCCAGGACAAGTTTAACCCTCTTAGAACTAAGGTAAGACTCTTGAGCAGAATGGTACTGTCCTTGAGCAGGAAGGTGCGAGCCTTGAGCACAACGGTACAATCCCTGCAGCACGACGTTATGATTCCTTGAACCAGATAACACGACCTTTGGGTATGACAGCCTTACCTTTGAGAGCCACGCCTTCATACCCCAGAGTCGTGTGCCGTCGTGCTCAAGGATCGTACCGTTGTGCTGAAGGGCCGTGCTCTACGGGTTATCAAACATGAAGGCTGAGCACTGGGTTGGGCTACTGACCACACCAAGTGTACCTCGGCAGTACCTGCTGACCAGGTGTATCATATTACACACGCGTTCCAAATACTTCCATTTCCTAATCTAGGCGTCAGCGCACCATAGTGTCTGTCAGGGAACCCACACAACACCGCCACCAAATGAATGACTCTGTGTGTATGTGTGTGTGTGTGTGTGTGTGTGTGTGTGTGTGTGTGTGTGCCCTAAACACTGACTGGACGGAAGTGATTTCAGTAGACGTCTCCTCGAGTCCTCGCAAGGCTGTTATCGTATATCTAATTTTCCCATCAATCTGAATACTCTAAGTTAGGTACATTGTCATCCTAATCTAACCCACTTGTATCACGGGAGCGACAACGGAACCCACACCGACCTCTAAAACCAGACGCTTCGACGAGTTAAGACCACAAAGGATTTATTTTTCTCTTTCGGTAAATCATTTTCGTTATCATATATGGTTCCACCTTACCACAACGCCGACATTCAGTCATAAGAGACTAGCCACGATCGCCTCGCCTGTAGTTTCAGCTTTTGCTGAACTCCAAAGACGGCAACAGAGTTTCTATGCAAAGAAAACGAAAAGTGGGATTCAAATAAGAGACATGAATACAATAAATAGAACATGGCCAACGAAATTTTCAAGGCCAGTATTACGTGAGAATATATACCACAAGAAAATAATCGGTGTGACGTTTGCAGTGGCTCAACACCAGGGTTGGCAAGAGTCAATCCACGACACCGGATGGTTAATAAGCCGAGCGAACGGTCAACAGTAAGTGAGGGGCAATACTCAGTCACTGGACCTACCAAAGCAACGGTGCGATTCAGCATTATATATAACACTAACGAGATACAATATGCTGGTACACAGTACCACCCGAACAAAGATATGTTCTAGCATTTCAAAGAACACTACTGAGGTGCACAGAGCAGCAGGCAGGTACAGTTCCTACCATAGGTACAATCAAGCATTACCCGCAACACAAGTAAGGTACAGCATGTAACTGCAGTACCTCCATAACAAAGGTACGACCCAGCATTATATATACAGTACAATACAAAGGACAGTTTCCAGGTTCTGGGCCTTGGTGCAGCAGCAAGAAGGGACGTTAACGTCAGGCGGTGAGCTTTGGCCAGTTCCCTGACCACAAAATAACCTGCTCGGGAGTCCTCAACCGCAGGAGGGTAAGAGGGAGGTGAGGGGGCGGGAGGTAGAGGCTGTGTGTCAAGAGGAGCCTCGCTTACTAAACCTTACTACTTCAAAATGCTGTCAATAATCCAGTAAACTATCAGCAAACAAGAAAAGACCTTTTCAAAAGTTCTTCTCCTTAAACAGATGTAAATGCAATGCACAGGAGCGTCTCTGGCGTTACATGGCCGAGGATCCAGGCTAGGGAGTGATGTAATATATAATAGCACACACCACCGTCACTACAGACCAGCTATGACATCACTCACGATAACGTACTGTAGTCAGTGAAACAGTCACGTCGAGAACCCGCTAGGTGGCCATGGAAACAAGACAGACGTTCGAATTCACTTCACACATATGCTCAATTCACACTTATTTTACATACAATCTCTTCCTCGCTACCCACGTGCCTACTCCCCTCTCGTCTCACTATACCACCGTTTCTTCACTCGGTATGCTCAGCATGTAAATGAGCCCTACTAGTCACCCTAAAGGCTTTAGCCAAATAATGATCATATTTATGACTGCTAAATCATAATTTCTGGATGAAAACGATTATTAATAACTACATATACTAACTACTGATATATTATAACTATGAAAATCATATCCTACTCCGTCCAAAACGAAAAATATTTGTCGTGGTAAATGGAGAACTGCTGTGCCTTCTTGGCGTGCCGCTGGCGCAGAAATCCGAACAAACAGCAAAGTTGTTACCACATACAGTTGATGCATCAGCCTCTTTCCTGTCTTGAGACCTTCAGTGCACAAGTGCAGCTACCTGCAACCTCCCCTATCAGTGGACTAGGCGTCAACAATAGCACTACTGATACGACTACTCTCATGCCATATTTGCTGACGACTGCAACTAGAGAAGCTGCTCAATACGCGTGGTGTGTCCTGTGGAAAGTGTTTTCTTAAACATTTAGGATTTACCCTATCTATTGAAACAGACACTAGATCCTTCACTGAACAAATGGAAACATTTTCCATACAACCTGAGGCGCCATTAAACATGATTGAAAGAAAAAAAAAGCTTGACAAGATAGTTACCAACACACCAAACAAAGGAGCCACTAAACACGTAATCACAACAAATAAAGGCGTCATTAAACAAGCTGATAAGACAAATGAACAGGGACGCCACCGAACGGGTGAGATGTTAAGAGCCACTTAAGAAAACAGGAACAATAGTCTATAAAGATGCAAGGGGTAGATGTACAGGAAGCCAGAAGTGGGCGGCACTAACAGTCTCGAGGTGTACTCACTCTGAGGTACCTACTGGGGCGCGCTGTGGAGCACTGCCGGGAATAGGGACATCATAGTACCTCACGGCCCTCACCCCCGGCAGCCTCTTGGGACAGATGGTGACCTCAGTAATCTTCGTGACCTTTTGAGCACTAGCCATGGCACCACCTGAGGCGCGACTGCCACAGGAACCTCGGACCTCACTCACCGCTCCCACCACCTCCCACCCACCCCAAGCTGGTTCTCCAGTCCCTCCGCTGGTTGACACATTCTCCGGTCACAATTTATGCATGTTTAACCCGCAATGTCTCGAAAATACTAGAGTTCTCACGCGAATTTTTCCGTCATTATCAAAATTTAGTGCATTCCTGTAAAGGGACGAATGTACAATCTGTCTGAATAGGACCGCAGCAAACGTCACATTTATGGAAAATGCGGTGAAGAAATCAGATATCGGAAACTGATGAAGGCGAAGTGGCTGGATCGGCTCCTGTGTCACGTTACCCGCCGCAACCACCACGCCCGACGGGGATCTCCCAGCCTGCCACAGTCTGGTACGAAGCTCTACCACCTGCCTGCCACAGCCTGGTATATATTATAGCCGTATCACCTACCACAGTCTGGCATAAAGCCGTACCTCCTGTTACAGTGTGAGATAAAGCCGAACCGCCTGCCACAATCTGGAATGAAGCCGTGCCATTTCTCAAAGCCTATTAGAAAGCCTTTTGGGAAGGCTCGGACTTCACCAGAGGCAGCAGGAATGCTTGCTTTTCTGCCTCGCACAGCCTAGAAAAAAAAATCCCTCATCATACCCACTGTAGCCTTACCTGCAGAGATTGCCTACGACAACACAACAGGAGAGACTTACTACTCGTTAATGCCTTACAGGAGAGAGTCCTCCTTGAATATCACATCCTGCAGGAGGACTTCGCTGCTAGCCTCATCGCCTGCTGCAACTTCTAAGACGGCCTTGCCTCCTCCCACAGCCTCCAGATGGGCCTAACTTCCTGCTACAGCCTAAACGAGGGCCTTCCTGTCTGTCACAGCCTGTGAGAGACCCCAAGTGCCTACCACGGCTTGAAGGAACACCCACCGCTGCCCGCTACAAGTTTTCTGAGTCTCACTTGCCTGCAGGAAAGCACAAACCTGTCTGATACTAACATGACAGCCTCACTGTCACTATCAAACAGGGGCCTCAATGTAACCAACAGCTTCTTGGTAAGTTACACCGTCACAGCTTATCACAAGAACCTCACTGCCTGCCATGACCTGCTAGGACCTACCGCGACCTGTTAGGAGTCTGCCAGCCTGCTAGGAGAGAGCCCCATGGCCTTCCACCGCACAATAAAGTGATATTTAACATCAATTACAGCTTTCTACAACTTTCGACCCAGCCAAGACGGCTTCATTGACATCTACGAGTACATCCTCCAACGAGAGGTGTTTGATCCTTTAAGGGAGCCTCACTGTCTGTTATTCCTGGGGTTTACTTCACCCTAGAGATGAGTCCAAGTTGTTCAGCTGACTAGTAGGTCAACCAGACTACCGGAGGCCGCAGCCCACAGGATCACGTAACCACCACAGCTTGGCCGGTCCGATACAGTTTGTAAATACTTATACATGGCCTTGAAAAGCAATATCATTCGTTCTTTCTACTTATGACTTGACGGTCCATGAGATCTATCCTACCATCTTATTTTTTTCTTTTACAGAGGCAACAATTGCCTTGTTTTGTTCGCTGAAGGTAAGGCGGTCAGACATTATCACTCCGAGGTCTTTAACATTGTTCTGTCGTGGTATGATGTGTCTGCGCCTGTGCCTTGAAGACAGTTATCATTGGTCTTTCGTCTCTTTGCCTTGAAGGTCCGCAAGATCCAGCCTACCATCTTATCCTTTTGTAAGAGACAAGTACTGCCTTGTTTTGCTGGCTGAAGGTCATCACTCTATTGTTCCGAGGTCATTAACAAAGTTCACTCGTGATGCTTGTGTATGTGTCTGTCAGGTGCTACCTGGTGAATACCTGGTGAGGTCCTACATTTCTATTCTCTCTCCCTATACCAGCGAAACTGGAACTTCCTACGTTGAAAAGGACGTTGTTCTCGGTATACATGTGGAAAACTTTGCATACCCCTGTTTGTCGTTTATCAGTGCCTTCTGTTGATGACATATTCCAGCATCGTCCGCAAAGAATGGCATGAAACTATGACTTGTTTCAGCGTCAATGTAAAATATGAGAATGAGGAACCGAAGGAGTACGTGCACAGTTCAATGTAAACCGAACTTTCAAAAACCGTAGAGACACAGAAACAGCCTGCTAAAAAGTTGTAGATCCTCCTTCCAATCTTACCGATTATTCCCATCACACACAATTTGCTTTATGACACCATGTGTCAAACTTATCAAAGGCTTTTGCAAATATGTACACATATATCTCAGCATTCTGTTTGTTCTCCAGTGCCTCTAAAATTCCATAGCAGTGGTTAAGCAACTGAGAGAGGCATGATCTTTCCGCCCTGGATTAGTCGAGCTTTAATCATCTGCTGAGACAGCTTCAGTACGGCTAGAAAACCTCGCAACTGCTAAGCTATCCTCTGTGTCCTTTGGGCCTAAATTCCGTCACAACCAGCTGGGAAAACCCCGCCCATCTGCAGGGAAAGCGTGACGACCAACTAGAAGCTGTTCCAGGTAGTTCTAAAGGCGTTTCTTCCGGGCCTGCCTGGAGACCTCCAGCACTCACGCACACGACGCCGCGCGGACACCTGCTGGAGAGTTCCCAAGTCAGGAGTTGGCCCAGAAGAGTACGATAATTGGGATGGAAGGAGACGCCAACAGATATGAGAAGCTGTCTATACGGGGAAACCGTCTACAGGGATAAACAGCCATTTATACGGAGCAGGAAAGCCATCTAAGGGGACGGGGAACCTTCTACGGGGAAGGGGAACTGTTCATGGGGTTGAGCAGCCATCTACGGAGGTGGGGAGTTACTTAAGGGAGCCGGAAAACAGTGGTGGGTAAAGATTACACGAGACTTTCACTCAGACCCGACACGGCGATGTGTCTGGCGTGTACTCTAACATCACACATTTCCTGACGCACCTTCCTCGTCTCATGCGGTTCGTCACGAGCCGCTGGTGAGACAGACCTCGCCTTCCTTCAAACACGCACGCACACACACACACACACACACACAAAGACACACACACACACACACACACACACATACTGCACCTAAACTCACCCGCGGCAGCGGAGGCAACTGAAAGCACTGCTGCATGAAGGGTACATCGTTTTTCTTTCGCTTTTCGTTTCCTTACGTAAACTTTGACGAAGGGTAGGTCCGTGGCTTGCGAGGACGATACACAATTTCTTCGAATTATCTGTAAGATATCAGTCTATTACTATTTACCTTGTATTATCTATCCCGTTCGTAGCTGGTGTACAGCAGTGTTTCCACAGGTGGTTACTACAGCCTACACCTGCCTGGTTCCACCATATACCTGGTGAAGTCTTCGGGAGTTTTCACCACCACAGCCCGGGCTGGGGTCAGGCTGTTGGATTGGGTCGTTAGTCAACCAAGCGACTGGAAGCCGCAGATAACGTAGCAGTCCAGATGGCCTTCATCCTCCAGCATACAAATGACCAACCAAGTCTCTCATTCCTCAATGAATTTCCACATACGAAGATCTGGATCTCGGGACGATCTCCATCCCATTGTATTTGTTTTGAAGATGACCATCCGAGGAATTTGAGAAATAAACTTGAATGTTTATCCATAATTCTAAACGCTTTATATTGTTGTTTTTTGTTGCTTTCCCAGAAGAAGGCTGTGGTAATCTGGGACGTGTGTTTGCTTCAGGAACAGCAGTATTAATGACAACAGCCGTTCAAGAAACAGGAACAGAAGAGGCAATATATCCAGATTTTGCTTCACTAAGAACAGCATTTACGTCAGTAGTCAATGAATATTTGACAAGAATGGACAGCGACAGAACTGGCGAGACCAACTTGCTCATCATGAACATCGCCAGCAAAAGCAGTACCTGGAGAACCAGCGATAGCGGCAGTATAAGCAGTACCAGTGGCAGACCAAGTCGTAGCTTAAACACGTGACCTGACATCCTACAGGGCCAGGAGGATCTGTTGATGATGGGCGTGATGACCCAGCCTTCACCCTCCATGATACCTGCCATCCCACGAGACCAGCAGGTCATCAGCAGCTGGTGATGAGCGAGGAGACGATCTCCCCCCTTCTAGCCTCACCCTCCGAACCCAGTGACAACAAGGAAGCGTCCATTACTGCCTATGGTGAGGTAAAGTGGTTGTCTCCTGCCGGTCACAGCACCTAAATTGATGACACCTACCAAAACATGGCCGCAGGTCCAATGGACCAGGCCAGCCACCCCTTGGCCACAGCCCCCTGAAGCAACGAGTCTCTAGACCAGGCCACCATCCATTGAGCTGGACCACGTCCTCAGCACACGCCACCACCATCACCACAACAACCTCTCTTAGCACTTGCGTGACAAGCCATTGTATTCGTTCACCCGTTGAGATTACTCTTCAAATGACTATCTTACAAATCGCAATCATGGAAATAGCATCTGTCTCTTTGAATTTCATAGATACACACGAAACAATAATGCCATGACCTTGGAGTGATCTCAACGCTTGGTTACGTGAGGCGAGAGATGGATGGACTGTGTGGCAGCCGTTCTGTTGCAATGGCCACTCTCAGATATTCTGTAACACTCTTTTACACCGATTTCCAACATGACCATGACCCCTTCCCCCCTCGACCACGGCCACAACAAGGAACAGCGAGTGCCCGAAAGGGGTGTGGTGCCCCGTGACCAGCAGTGCAACCACACTAATTCATCACTGCAACACCCTATCCTGACATTGTACATTAAGTCACCTTTTATAACTGGATGGATAAACTCATGACCCCTTTTACGGGACTCCTACAGCTTCAGTGCTGCGCTGCAGTCACTAGAAGGAAGAAAATAATAATAATAATAATAATAATAATAATAATAATAATTATTATTATTATTA